>JAGDYQ010000206.1:1234798-1268688 GCA_021962125.1 Bulinus truncatus | reverse complement strand
GAGAGTTGTTGGCTCTATGATTCTATTACTAATGTATTCGTTTGTTTATCTAGACGACAAAAATATATCCTGAGCAGGGGCGTCTTAAAATGTGTGGCAGGGTCAGATTGAAGGTCCCAACGCTAACCAACCGTTTACATTTCATTGCTGTCATTAGTAGCCCACTCTAGTTTGCCCCGGGACAAAGGAACGGATTCAAGCATTAGCAGCCAGAGCAGCTGTCCAGGTCTCTGTTTTTTCCAATGGCAATGCAATTTGCAAGATAATTGTTTTAGCGAAATATTGAAAACTGTGAACTTGGCTAATGTACATGTATGTGGTTATACATTTTTAGCAGTGTAAACCTGTGGTGTAAACTAAATATTACATGATAATTGAATTTTTTTTGTAGGGCTATAGGCTGTTTTAAATAAATTTCTAATATGGTCAAATTTCATGGCTTTTAAAATAATTTTCAAGTTAATTTCAGCATGTTTAACATCCTTATTTATAAAGGACAAATACAAGCCTTAAGAAACTGGTCTTGTATTGTGTGCAAGTTATAAATGTATTTATATTATTTTCGAACTGTATAAGGCATAGATTCTCAAACGGTGATATGCATCCCCCAAGGGATACAAGAAAGGTTTTGCAGGGACATAAATTTTCACTTTTAACAAACAAAAGTTTGAAGAAGGTCGACAGTTTGCTGCGTGACTCAACAACAAACCACTTAACCACATTTCATATTAGAAATGTAAGCACGTTCTATTATTAAAATAAATACATTTTTTTGCGAACTTTCGGGAGAGGGATAGCCACTGACATACTTTTGCACCTTTGGGGTACAGTCGCAAAAAAGTTTGAAAACCGCTGGTATAATGGATTATGATTTTAACTATCATATAAAATGTAAAGAAATTTCAAACACTTAAAAAATTCTATGTTGGCCATGTATCTGTCTGTTCATTTTAGATATTCAGGTTCATGTTTTGTCAATTACAATGGGAGTTAATGGAAGATCAATTTGTAGAAAACCCAAAATTGAAATTGTTGTTCAAAATTAGAAATACAGTAAATAAAAAAAATGTCTTGGGTTTATTTATTTAACATCAAAATATTTATTAATATTTTCAAATTGTAGAGGTTCACACCAATCCCAAGTATAAATGATTTAACATTTTTTTCTGAACACACAGTCTCTTCAAAATTACAATAAGTATCATACAACTACATAACATTCACAAAAGATATGTATTTACAAAACAAATTCAGATGGGAATAAACAATAGACATTTTTTTTCTTATTAAGAAATTCAACTTTTATGTTCCTAACGTTTCCACACAAATTTGTGAACCATCACATGTATAGCACAGAATCGATTAGGATTTACTTGCCACAATATCTATTCACAGTTTAGGACAGTTATAATAAAAATATATGTCAGTCAATTCCACTTTTAAATAGGTAACAGTTGAAATGCTTATTTACAAATTAAACACCATGTCATTACAACAATTAACCAGCTGCCCAAATAAACAAAAAAAAAAAAAGAAAGTAATATAGATTATAGGAGTTGACTCCTTGAAGTGGTCTTGTAATAGGGGTTAAATATTTATACTACTTCACAAATAATGTCTTCACAACAGATTCAATCATGCAGGAACTTTGTATTCAAAGGCATCTTCAGAAGATGTAGTGCATTATTACTTTAAGCTTTTAAGGAATCCCATTGACTTAAAACAATCTTGATTTTTTAAAAGAATCTAAATAATGTCCACCCAGTCCTTGTGAGTGTTGCCCAATGTAATCACTACCATCTGGACTCTGTTCTGGTTTAGGCAGTAGCTGAGTGTGGGATCGCTTCTGACCAACTGGAGTAGCCTTAAAGAATAAAAATAATTGCACAAACTATAGTTTTAGGTGAAAAAATGATCATGAAAGATAGATGACATGTTTCGAAAACAAAAAAGGTAGAAAATTAAAAAATGTTGATGTTTAAACCTGAACTACAGGTCTACATAATGGTTTTAAGTTATCAATGTATGAATATAACACTTGTATGCTACTCACATGTTTTGAAGGGGAAGGCAGCAGTCCGGAAGACTGTGTACTACTTGTTCCTGTATAATATGTAGAACTGTTGGCAGTATCTTTGTTTGATATACCACTCATTCTGTTGGCCATGTTCCCAGAAGACACACTGCTTCCGCTTCCAAGTAATCCCATTCCACCAAAGTTACTTTTCCCAGCTGCACTCAGTCCTAGGCCAGCATTATATGTAGACATACTGTCTGACAAGTTGCCACTCATCCCTCCTCCACTACTACTACCACCCATAAAAGTACCTGTACCGTAATATCCCCCTCCACTTCCCAGAAGACCACTACTTGCCCCAACTGTCCCATAAAGACCATCCCCTCTTCCAGTACCAAAGAGATTATTTCCTCCTCCACTGCTTACCGGGCCACTACCTAATATTCCTTGATTTCCTCCACTACTGTTCAATAAGCCAGTTCCACCCATGTTACCAGTGCTAGTAGCACCTACTACATTATCTGCTGAAGTACTATATGACCCTGTTACAGAGCCATAGGAATCAAAT
This sequence comes from Bulinus truncatus, assembly GCA_021962125.1. Classification (NCBI taxonomy): domain Eukaryota; kingdom Metazoa; phylum Mollusca; class Gastropoda; family Planorbidae; genus Bulinus; species Bulinus truncatus. The sequence goes on along the minus strand of JAGDYQ010000206.1, from coordinate 1,266,103 downwards.
CCATTACCAAGCTCATCCCTATTACCATAACCATAATTGCTCATCCCCATCCCCATATTATAGCCATCAATAAATTTTGAATTATCTGGGCCAAGGCCACTGATGCCTCCTTTGCCGAAAGTTTGTCCATCCTGTAATGAAATTAATTATAATAACCATAAATATCACAAAAAGGAACAGTCTATATAAAAAGAAGTACTTTAAAATGTTCTGTTTCAATAAAAGAAATAATTTATTGAAAATGAAAACAATTTAGGAAGAGCAGCAACTTGGATGCATGATGTAACAATGACCAATGTAATTTTTTACTATGAATAATGGCCATCAACCAATGAGTGACACAACTAGATACCTGGAAATTCACACCTGATGCTTGGTTGCTGTTTTGTCCAGTGCCATATCCATTTCCTGGTCCACTCATAGAAGAAGAGCCACCTCCAGAATTATAATTACCACTAGCAAACTGAAGAAAATAAAATAAATTACACAATATATTCATCGAATAAGCAGTCATTTTTTGTTTCAAAGAGATTAGATAAAAATTGACTACAAAATACCAGTAAAACTAATGGTGCATTAAATATAAACATTTAAAAAATATTAATCATAAAAAATGCAACAAAAATTATAGAAAAGTTTTTAAACATTTTTTTGTTGAATTGAATACAATACAAATTTCCAGGATGCTAAAGATATTCTAAAGACCAGTTGGAAATTTGTAGTTTTTGATACGTAAAACATTTTTAACTGCAGTGTTTGCCATCCCTTGATTACATTAAAAATTCTAAAAATTGCAGAAAGAATTTGATGATTGCATATCATTGCAAGTGACAATAGTTTTTGAAGTTGACATCCAGCCCACAAAAATTATTTTATTGTAACTAGGTATTTGTATCTTTCGTCTTTAAAATGTGAAATATTTTGTATGGGCAGGCAGTCCATTATTAATATATCTTACTGATACAAAAGAAGTAAACCTGAATTACGCAAAGCATTATTTTTTGTGACAATCACATGACAAGCCTATAGTACATTGTATATGTAGTCTTAACATTTTTTGTAAGAAATTCAATGAATCATAACTTCAAATTCACAACAAAAAAAAACCCACAAACTGAGACTTGACTAACTAGATTATAATCAGTGCAACAATCTGACTTTAAACAAAACGTTTAGTGCAATAATTGTATATATTTCAATAACGAATAGAAAGCCAAGTTTGCAGTTCTAAAACTATATTATTAATAACCCAATTAGTAAAGTGTTCCTAAATTATTGAAAAATATTTTTCAGAAGATTGAAAGAGTTTAAAATACCTGAAAATTGCTTTTTTTCTCACACTAATGGCCTTAAGTTACATATCAAACACCAGTCAAAAGACCAAATTAAATGCAGGAAATAAAGAAGCAATGATTATGAGCCAAAGTTAAATAAAACAGATTATTATTTGACTTAAATATTGTACAGTATGAAATGGCCATACATGATGTCAATAAGCCTCTTTCTAGTTTTTTATACTGAAAAAAAAAAATTATCACGAAGTTTATTGAAGTAGATGTAGCCAACAAAATTAATTAAATTCATATACAAAAAAATAAGCGCAAGCTGAATATAACTAATCAAAGAGGTGCATTTAGTCACCATTGAAATACTTGTATCAAGAGAAAAAAAAAAAGGATGTGAGCCATGTCATGCTTTATTTGGGTTAGCTATGATTGTAAAGGTATAAATTTCAAAGTTTTAGTTTTAGAAAAAAGTTCATTAACGAGTAAAAAAACAAACACTGCAAAATGATTATTTTTTTGGACATCAGTAGACAATGGTCTTTTTTATGTAATCTGATGCCTAGGTAAAATTACTGACACAAGAGAAAAAGACCAATAGGGATTATTTAAGTCTAACATTAAGCAAAAAAATAATAGTCAATAATTCTCTTAAGTCTAATAGTTCTTAAATATGTATCGCACATGTATCTCTTCCCATAAGGACCAATAGATTTAAGTTTGAATTTTCAAGCATTTTCTAAGCTAATGAAATTCATGTTAAAAAAAAACACCCAAATTTATGACAATGTAATTAATATACATTAGTTGTCAAAACAAAAAAAGCGATGCGTGTAATAAATTGCAAATGTTTCAAAATAATATAAATTAATTACACAATAAGCAAATAAAGAAAGTTCAAGTGTAAGAGAAATCTTAGTTCAGTGTAATTATCAGCAGGATAAGACTATGCATATTTCTACAAGCAGTTCAATAAGCAGTAAACAGAATTAGCTTATTAAAAAAAAGGATAACCCATTTAAAAAAAACATGATAAAAAAAAAAAAAAAAAAAAAGATTTTGTTAAAATGTACTGACAAGAGAAAAAATCATAACAAAAATTATAGACTTGATAGTGAGCACCAAAATAGCTCATTATTTCATTTAATATCTTGCCCTTTATTATGGTAGTATAATGATTGATTACTTCTATTGTTACCTGGTTGATCTAGCTATGAATGTTAAAATTTTGTCATTTCATAAAAACAAGAGATACATAATGGGACAATTTAGTCATATTATTTCTATAAAAATCTTATCTTTAATTTTTTTATCATATATATTGTTAATAGAATTTCTCTTGCTTTTGTTGGTAACGTATTGAAATATTAAAAACAACGCACAAGACTTAAAAAAAAAATAAGACTTCAGAACTCTGCACTTAAACAAACCAGGGCTAAAAATAGTCATAGTATCTTTCAACAATCTCTCTCTTTATATAAAAATTTTAAAAATATAGATCAACTTTGGACTTCATAAGTTTAATTGACACAAATGTTTTAAAACAGTGTATGTCATCAAAATTTCAAAGCGATTGGACTTCAAGGAGTTAGTGATAATTGATTTCAAATTTCACAAAACACAGCTTTTAACACATCTTAAAACAGCGAGATGAATGGCATTCTAGCAAACATTGGTCCTAACATTTACAAAATTTGTAAAAAATTCTGAAATGTTAATGTTTGTACTTCAAGAAAATTGATGAGGAACTGTCATCTCAATTTAGACAGTAATAAATCATAAATACATGTAATCCATTTTGTAAGAAACAACTAGTGATGGAAAGATGAATATGAAGCAGACATATCACATTTTGGTATATCAATATCACAAAATTATTTATTTCATTTCAGATTTCTCATCCAAGCTATTTAGCTAATAGCTATTTTCAAGTATTCCAAAAAGTCTGTTAGATCTATAAATCAAAACCTTCAAACACATCAGAAATGGCAGATAGAGAAGAATCTATGATTTTATTGGAATGGTAAAAAATTGGCTCTAGTCCCAAAAAATGAGAGACAACAACTAGCTCTACATTTCATTTTTATAATGTTGATTAAATGATTAAAGAACTAACTAACTATAAAGCATTTCAAGTTGTAAGAAAATCATCATAATTATAAATTGGATGATGCTTGACGTCTGTTTGTGAAATCTAGTCTATCTGACCAGAAACTTCTATGAAATCATAAAATATTGGGATATGAGAAAAAAAATTCAATTTTGTTCAGTTTCGGCAAGTGCAATAAATTTCAAATATATTAGCTTTATTATTGGCACTTTGATAAAATCCTATTTACCACCCCTTTGGTAGACATTTGTCATATAACACACATTATACAAGTAGGAAGGGGGGAGTTAATTATTTATATCATTTCTGCCTAACAAATAATGGTCCTTATCCATTTTCTTATACCAAAATAAGAAAAGTCAATAAACTGTTCCAGGTTCTGGTAAAAATTTCAGTTTTCTACTTCAGACTAAATAGGAAAAAGGGGGAAAAAAAGCACTGATCCAAAAATAAAATCCATAGTGATTCAAGTGTGTGTGAATATTATCTTAAAACTGATCAAAATAAATAAATCTAATAAATAAACAATATGAACATGTAATAAATAAATAAAAGCCTCAACAAGACCAAATCTCCTTAAATAAGAATATAAATGAAAAGCAGCACCCAAAAAGTATAAAAATGATTTTGAAAATCAGCCAGCTAAAAAATTTACCTGGCTGTTACAGCTACTGTCGGTCTGGTAAAATTGTTCCACTTGTTGAGCATTATAACAATACTGCTGAAATAGCATTTTTTTAAATGCAATAATACGAAAAAAAACTATTCCGGTTACTGAAATTGTTTAACTTTTAACTTTTATGTTTTTTTTCAGAAGATCTCTGCTGGTAAGCGTTTTAAAAATTGTTATCTTTAACCTGACTATTTATTCTGTTTTTTTTTATTATTAAACATGCATAAGTGCATCTCTGATTTAATGCTTACATTTCGGCATTAATAATAATTTACAAGATAATGAATACATTCAAAATCGAAGTGGTACAGTATTTTTTTAAAAGAATGTTCTGGTTAATGTGTTCACAAGATAAATTTTATTGCTAAAAACCTTTTCTACTCATGTCATGGGATCACAAGATTAATTTTATTACTAAAAACCTTTTCTACTTATGTCCACACACTGGAAAACAACTCATGCAGAACTATGTAATGCCCCATAAAACAATAACAGAACAACAGTTTATTATTACATGTATTACTCACAGACTGATAGTTATAGAAGTCTGATCCTGTCTCACCATATCCTCCATACCCACTGTTTACATCCTTTTTGATAGAAAAAAATTATTTACAATAGGGAAATTAAAAAAAAAAAAAAGATATTACAAAATTACTACATATTCCTAACTTGCAATTAACACCTCAAAGAAACAATAAAATAAATCTTTGTAAATTTTTTACCGTATAGGTATCACCATAGCTGTAGTTGTAGCCTTGATTAGGGCGTATTTTGTTATTATATCCACTTTCATAAGCACCAGTACCCCATCTGTAAAAATAAAGCCCAAATATAATTTCTTAAAACATTTGTATGCTCTGAGTCATTTTAATAAGTCTTTTAAAAAAAAAATGTGAAATATTTATTTTAGTTTTTCAAAATCGCTGCCCGAGTTAAAGAAGCCTCTGGGAATTAAAAATAGATATTTAACTTTTTTAAAAAAATTAACTTTAAGAATTAATGAGAAAATTCTTTTTGTCAATGTTTAAGATCAAACTTATCATTTAACATTCTCTAGTGATAAATTAAGTCCCAGAAATAAAGAAGAGATTTAAAAAAATAAGTACATGTAAATGTGACAGCCCTTTACTCTCAATTATCAAGAGGCAGCAGAGCAGGACCTCATAAAAAGTCCTATCCTGTCCAACATATTAAAATTAAATGTCCAATTATAAAAAAATCTGATGATCATTCTTTTAATAATTAGATAAAAAAAAATATGCCAGGTATTAGAGGGACAACCTCGACACTGATAGTTAAAAAACTACTGGGTTTATACTAAGGACAAATGCTAACATGTTTCAAATAGCAGGAGTCAAGATCATGAACACACCCAAATCAGAATAAGAAAAGATAGTCTGCAGATTAATTTCATATTTCACTTACTAGTGGAGGCTTTAAAAAAATTGCAGATAAGTAAATTTTAGTAGAGATTAAAATAAATAATTATTGTAAGTAAATAGTAATTACAATTACCTATCGCTGTTGTTCATTATGTCCAAATTAGTCTCCACTGTTTTCCTGTAATTATTTGTCAAAAGAAAAAGAATACTTCAACAAAGCTGTTTTTAAAGTTTTCTTTTAGCATTAAAAAGACAATTTCTGCAAAAAATAAATGTGTAAACATTATAGGAAAGAAAGGATTGATGCTTAAACTCAAAATGAAATTTTTTAAATCAATCTACAACCCATTCAGAGATTATATTTTTTGTTTGATAATTAGATAAAACTGTATTACGTTCTAATATTACAAGTTTTCATCCAATGCAGACCAAGGTGGAGTTCATGCTTTACAGTATTTGTGTTCTTTCCTTATGGTTTCTAAAACAAACTTACTTGTTACCCATCCCTTTCCATGAATTTTGATCAAGTTGAGAAGTTGGTGGTACACTGGAATGAGCAGCCTTTAAATGTGCAGGTGGTTCTCCTAGAAGTGATGACTTGGATGTTGAAACATTTTTAGCTTTAGGAACATTGCTGGGAATATCTCCCAATAACCCTCTGCCTGAAGTATTCTGACTAGAATTATTTTGACTTGTTTGCCCGACAGACATTTGATATAAAAGATTCTGTTCAATTTGATGCACCAATCCTTGACTTATTTGACTGAGCAGACTTTGTCCTACATTTCCCACTGTATTACTACTGCCAACATTAAGTCCAATTGCTTGCATTAGAGAGGTATTAACATTAGCAGCTCCTAAGTTTGAAAGAGGACCAATACTCGGTGGATCTCCAAGAAGTGATGTACTTTTGCCACTGCTTAAAAGAGGTTGTGGTAAAATTCCTGGCACAGGACCCAATAAAGACTGTCCTTTCATTCCTAAAAAAATTTGATAAGAAATATTTCCAATGTAAGATTTAAATTCAATCCATTTATAGTTTCTTTGCTAATATTAAGAATAGTTGTTACACATCCAATCAGAATTATATAAAAGAAATGTAAAATAAAAATTACCAGTTGCAGTTCGCCCACCAATGTCAACTTGTTTCATAGTAACAAGAAGCTGTCCTAAATTGTTAAGAAGACTGAGATTGAGGTAACGGCCATTAGCAATAAATTTTTTTACTATGTATTTTATTTTTTCATACAGTGCATCTGGCTCTTTTAATTCTTTTCCATCTTCAGTAAGGGGTACTTGGTTAAGTTGCTGTTTTAAGCTGGTCAATATTACATTGGCTTGGCCTGTCAAAGGGTCCCCAAGAATTGAAGGTTTGGGGGCTTTGAACTGTAACATGATAAATTAAAAAATTAAGATTGTACACATTAGAAAAGAACATTACTGCAAAATTCCATAATTGGTTTATATATTCCTACCCTGTATTTTATTTATTAGCTAGTGTGTTCCATACAGCTTTACATAATAAAGTGAGGTAAAAAAATTATGAATGCCTAGCTTACATTAAAGGCAAATTGTACAGATATAGAGCAAATTTAACACGAAAATATTTTACTTTTAGATTCACGATGAAAAAAATCATGTGTTCTATTATGCCTAAACTAGTGTATTAACAGATTATTAGAACATTGATGATAAATATATTTTTACATAGAATTTAGACTAAGATATATACCAAGAAATCACTTTTAGTGGTAAACATGCTGATATATAAATCGAAAGCTTATGCTACCATAATTGACTAAATTATGGGAACATGGAGGATATGGTGATCTATTAATCTTAAAACAATATTACAATACAGTGTCTTTAATGACTATTTATTCACAGTTGTAAAAAGCTCTCTGTTTAAAATATGTGAAAGCTTTAAAACAGATTTTGTGGAAGTGAAACATTTTCCCAATAATTTCCAAAGATCTTGCTTATCTTTACAGTGTAAAAAAAAAAAATTCTTCAACTTGATAACTTACATCTGATAAAACATCTAGCTCACTCAAAGTATTTAACTGTTTGGCTAATACACCTGTAAACTGAAATAAGGAAGAAAACAATTGAGAACATTAAGAACTAAAAACGTAATTTAAAAAAAAAAATGATTTTCCTTTTATTAGACATTGAACAATAATTGAACTTCTCTACTTATCTATTACCTGCTCTTTTTTAGCTGCCTGAATATGTATTGCTAACATGACAAGAAGACCCAGCTGCATATTTGGGTTCATCATTGGACTAAGTGGGAGAGATGGAGCAGGTCCTAAAAGTCCTGAACAAATATAAAAATAGCCATCATAAAGAAGTCCTTACTACTTGTGTTTACAATTAAGATAACCTTAAAAAAAATGGTTCTTCAGAAATTTCGACCTGCAGACAATTCGACCCCGACAGTTCAACGCCAGATGGTTCGCCCCTGACTTTTGGTTGACTTTTTGTCACCCCACTTGAGCTGCTAGTGCCTTAATGCTGTTGACCATATACATTGGTAAATAGTAAGAACCCAGGAATATAAGTGATCTTATCTAATTAATCTATGGTAATACCCAGCCTGGTTAGTTGCTATAAGCCGCAATTTAGCTAATGCAATATAGTTAATGTCATTCTGTCTTATGACCTTTAGGTTAGCAAGCAGAACTCAGCAACAGGCAACACAACGGATTTTTCTCTTTTTACTAGCAGTTGAGCTCAGGACTCCTTAGGAAGCGAACTCCTAGATATGATTCACTATAGTGAATGTTTAAAGTCTATATTATTGTTGTTTTTTTTTTATTTGGAACTTCTAGCTGTGTTGGTTCATCAGCTGTGAGTTCATTACAATATCTACAATATCAACCAGCACTGTCACATTGAAACCCTTAATATCCAGAGCACTTCCACCGCACACATATTTTAAACAAAATCAATACAAATAATTTTTAAAAGTTAAATCACATATTTTAAACAAAGTTGATTTAGTCCTACATATTTACCTACATATGTAAACAATTTTAGAAAAAATTTTTTATCATTATCAGTTGACAGGGTCAACCAGCTGGGATCAAACTGTCCGTTGTCAAAAAGTCCAGCCACCAAAATAATTTATGTGACATGCATTCCAGTAGATACAGCAAATAAAATTACTGATAACATATGATGTATAAATGGTGTAAGAAAATTATTGTAAAAAAGAATTAAGTGATAAAGACAAACATCTAGTAAAACACAATAAGGTCATATCAAGTAATGTGACTTAGCATATAACTAAGGTAAACTTTTTTTATGAAAGATATGTATTATCAATGTTATTATAAGTTAAATTTATACACTGTGTGTAAAAAAAAAAAAAAAAAAAAGGGAAACACAATTTTTATATATTTTCAATTATAAATAATTTTTAAAAGATTATCAAACGCTTAATAATAAAGTGTTTCAACAACAAAACAGATTAATATAGAAAACATCAATTGTATCTAAAATTTTAGGCACTGAAGACAGACGAGAGATAGACAGCAGAAAAAAGTGATGAAAATAATTCACCTTCAAACTGGAGGATAGAGAGAAGACAGACAGCATGATAAAACTAATGAAAACCATCTGGCATTAGGCAGACAGACAGGGAAAGACAGCATGGAAAAAGATCATACTCATCCAGTATCTGGAAGACAGACGAGTAACAGACAGAAGATGATAGGACTTCCACTACAAAATTTAGCCAGCTTTTTAATTCTTAAGACTTGTTGTATTGTGTAATGCCTGAAAGTTTTGATGTGCTGAAAGTCGAAATCTGAATGTAAATGTGGAAAGTTGTATTGAACTACTGTGTCTGGATGAGTCAAGTCTACCATATCTGAGTCTTGAAAAGTAAGTAGAAGATGAAATCACTTTTCTCACAGCCAAACCCATCAGCAGGGCCCTGAAAGAAGGCACAAACTGTGATAAATATAAAAAAAACCACACTTATCTACACCTTATAACAATTTCTGCAGACAACCAAGCTTTTTAACAAACTCAAAATTTAAACACGCAATATATGGAAAAGAAAAATTTTGATAATGCTTTAGTAATAGATCATATAGTTAATGCTTCATTTTTAGGAATATGCTAATTAATTTTTAAGAGTATAAGTAAAAACGCTTCATACATGTATTACAATTTAAACTACAATTTCTTAATCTGCTAACAAATAAAATTATCAAAAGCATTGGTTTTTAAATGAAATGATCAACAAAAAATTTTAATAATTGTATTTAAGAACATTGTAAGAATATGAAATTATAGTAGATTATTTTTTTACTATTTGAGCTGAATTTTAAAATCAATGTGCGACATATGAATGTTAGATTACCTTACAGGTTTATATTAGAAACTTTCAAATGGTATAAATTAATATAATTATCATGTGTGTAAACTAATAAATTTCCCAACATTGGGAAACTAACAACAAAAAACAAATTATTTTCTTCAAAAAATTTGTTCCATTTTATAACATTATCCAAGTGGTAAATTTTGAGGGACATTTTGTAAAAAAGCTAAATGGTCCATTTTCATAATAATGTTTACAATAAAGAAACATTGTATGAATATTAATTTTACAATTATATCAATTTAAACAATTACATTAGAAGTAAATTGTGAAGGAAAAAAGAAACATGGTATCATTGGATATATAACTATAAACATTTTTTTTTTATTTTAAATATTTCTTTGAGTTTTTTTCTTAATTCAATGGTATCAATACTAACCATTTTGGTGAAAAATGAAAACTTAAATATTAGAAAATAAGAACCAAGGAATACACTATTCCCTTGAACTTCTTTTTGCTAAATTTCTAACCATCATGAATTCATTGAAAATTATACTGACACACACATAAGGGATATAAAACTTCTGTTCGAGTTGAAATCCAGACAATATTGTATTCCCAGCTATTCTGGCAGTGAATTTAATAACATTGTAAAACTAATGTCTATCGAAGGAGTATAATAATAGTAAAATAGGAAAGAACACTGTTTTAGTTTTATTCCTTATCTCCTTATAAGTGAGCCATACAGATATAAGTACCAACAAACTATAATGCAGTTGCCCAGACAGAGATAAAAAATGAGAATAGGTTAATGAAATCTTGAAAAAAAAAGAAGATAAGCTTCCACATCCCTTATATTGGCTTTTAAGAATAATTTTAAATCCATATTAAAAATTTTAATGTCAATAAATATTGGAATAAAAAAAGTACAATATATTGAATTGCATAAATATGCTTTAACATGTTAAGATGGTCCCACTTTGTTCTGGTTTGTTGGTGATGTTTTTTCTTAAAATGTATCCCTTCCTTTCCATGTTAAGTGGGATCAAACTGTAATACTACTACATGTATATAACGCTAAAAATATTATTTTAAACTAGCGCCCTTAACATCAGTGTGAAAGAAACTTTTTTATATTATAAAACACAATGTAAACCTGACATTCTGAAAAATGTAGTAGCTTATTCAAAATAGTAAGTTAAAAAATAAAAAGGACAATAAACTGGTGTAAAATTATGTACCTGGCTTATTGATAGGTGACATCATCTGTGATACATATGCTTGTTGTAGCTCACTCAAAACTTTGGCAAATTCATCCATTACTGTTAGGGAATGAGCCAGGTTAAATATGTGGTAATGTTACAATAAAAAAAATGCAATCATTAAGACAAAGCTGAATAGTTTCAACACAGCACAGACTATAAAATGAACACAATATCCAATATTATATTACAAAAATTTTTCTTAGTGTAAGACACATTTTTTCCCCCAGATTGATGTTTAGCAAGGATGAAGAATATTTTTTCCCTGCTTTAAAAACTATGTACTTTTTTTTATCTATTAATGACACATCTTAAAATAATATAAAGTAAAACTATGTTTCTAAAAAGAGTTACATGCATTTTATTGCTTTTAATACAGTATCAAAACGGCATTAAAAAAATTATGATTCAAAAGATTAATTATAGTGGCAACTTTATGAAGAATTATATCACCAGGAATAACTCATTTTTTCAATATTAATACATAAATATTGATAACTGTGTACTATTAAGTCCTAATGAAGCCATGTGATTCCAAAATATGTGCCCTAATGACAAAAAGAAAAACAAGAATTCTGAAAAAAAATTCAGCAATATTTAACAAGAAAAGAGAAAAAAAATAGAAATATCAAAGCTTAACAAAATGATGGTTCAACTATACTCAAAACATATAGTATTAGCAAAGGCTGTTTAAAAAAAGTACAGTAAATTATAACACTAGAAAACACTAAACAGGAGACAGATTTAAGTCATAATTTAAAGTCTGAAAGGACTAAAAGAAAAAAATATACAAGGATATTAAAAAAAAACAACAACTGCAGATTTGAATTCATTAATATAATGAAAAAAGGGCATCCAAGAGACCTGAGTACATGGAAAATAAGCAGCGTGATATGTCGGCTTGGTGGGGATGAAAGAAGGGCACTGCAAAAACTGACACATAGTTCTTTATAGGATCGAAGAGATAAATATCTCATCCTTACAGGGGACTTCACAGATAGGATCAAGTCCTCAACATAGAAAGATGGCCCCCCAAACCTTTTCATTGAGTAATTTATTCATAATAATAACACAATCTTTAAAACAACTGCTTGGAGAGAGGGGGAAGTTGAGTTATTTATCATATTGGCCTAAAGGTAATCTCACATCCCTGACTCAAAAGATACAAGTATTATGTAAAATTACTTATACGCATACTTACAATAATGGAATAGAAAACTAAGTAATATTAAAATGGATTGCGACACTAGGAATCATTAGGGGACAGGTGGTCATGTGGAAAAGCACACAAGTGTCGACTAAGGGTCACTGGTTTGATCTCCGGTGAGGCTATATATCCCCTGGTGCCTCCATACCCATTGCATTATCTGCCATAGTAGGGTTTGAAAGAGTAGTACCATAATAACTGTCCCATTAGTGGTTTATAGGATCTAAGAGATTTCATCTCATCTTTACAAGGACTTCACATACTATGAATCATTATACACTGACTCGCCTTGGCGCTTGTGCTCCTTTTTTGATGATGTCATTTGCTTAGTATCAAACTTAGTATTTTCTTTAAGTACTGATAACACTTCTTACATTTACTTGTAATCAAAATGTACAAATAAATCTTGAATAACTCACTGATGGCCACAAATGTTTTTTTCTTTTTACGACACTTCAGCGCTTAATTTAGTTTACTACACTCCAATTTTAGGATTGATTATATTTTGTATTTTTTAACGGTATAAATACTCTCCCTTAATTTAATTAAAAGGGCAACTGAAAATGAACTAAAACTAAATACTGTACAATTTTTATAATACAAAAGAATGTATAGTAATATTTTGATTGAGATATTACCAATTTTATTTTTAAACCATGAATAATCTTTAAAAAAATCAATATTCTTTAATAGTATTAAAACTAATACATGTTCCATTTTAAGGTACAAAATCTATAATTAATGCACACCCAAAATTACAGTTAATAGGATCAATAAGATATTATCCTGCCATTTCAAAAATAATATATGACTAGCTTTACTTAAATGATAAAAGGGTGTAAAACTTACAAGATGGATTGAATTTTGAGAGACTAATTACAATTGGATTTCCTGCAATCACTGGCTTAGCTGAAACCGGATCAGGGAGAAGACTGGAACTTTTTGTTAGTTTGTCCCCCTAAATGAAGAATAAAGACAAATGTTAATGAAGTAAATCAACTCAAATTAATAACAATTATAATATTAATAAATTAAAAAATAATATACTTACAAATTTCCACATGATGCGATTATTTATAACAACTGCAGATTTTCCAGGGATGCAAAATGTTAAGACAAGATCTTTTCCTTGTATCTTTTCATCTTTAAGTTTGAACCAAGTTTTTTCAGCGTCTTCAGCGGTACGAAACTCGACAATGCCATACCCTAAAGATCTATCTCCTTTAGCAATGATCTATACCAAAAAGAACAAGTAGCAAGATTCATTACTGTAAGTTTGGTTTTTAGCAGTTCCACTTCTGTGGTATTCATTATAACTCAAATACAAATGTTAAGTCACAGGTTTTACATAATGTTTATAAAAATGGGAATCATCTGAGTTTTTTTCCTCAGTTATGAGAATATACTATCACATGCAGACTTATGGTTGTAAAAAATATGAATTTCCAAAGTATTTTAAAACAGGGTAAAATCTTGATCCAATAATATGACTGCTGTATAAAAAGTGAAAGGTAACATAGTTGATTTAAATTTCTGAATGAGACCAATAATAATCTAACAGTAACAAATTCAATATCTAAAAATAAAGAGATTCTTAAATTTGTCAACAACTACAAAAAAATATATACACCAGACTTTGTCCTACCTGACAATACACAGGACTAGTTATTACTCCAAACATTTCTCTCAACTTGGAGACATCAACAAAATTCTCTGGCATGTTGTTAATAAGTAGACATCTTGACTGTAAGCGTTCCCAAGATTGTCCATGTTCATCTACAAAGTCTGCATGCAGAATTTGTCCATCAACATTCTTCCAATCAAATTCTGATTTAATCAGCTTTGCCTGTTCAATATCAACAGCGAATTCTACAAACCCATAGCCTTTTCCATCTCCTAGAAGAAAAAAAAATTTGGAAAATAAAAGACAAGTTTCTAATTATGCATTTTTTTTTTAATTTATGGAGTTTGTGTTTTTATACATTAATATTTGTCAACCCTGTAAATATGGGCTATTTTTTTAGGAAAGCCTAAAATGACAATCCCAGGGAAAAGTCACAGTCGCTGGGAAAAATGCCATGCTCGACTTCAAGCAAATAAAATATTTGTAACTTTTATTAAAACCTTTATATTTATTGTATAAATTTGTATACAAGTTTATCCCACTTTTTTATTCCTCTACTGAAGGTAACATATTTCTGATGATAGGATTCATCTATCTTAAATCATCCTGAATAATTTTTTTTTTATTAAAAGAATTATGTGAATCAAACTAACTGTAAGACAAGCACACATAAGATATCTTTACATAATTTTACAAAAAAATTTGTATCCGCAAAGAAAAAGCAATATCAAATTAATGGTTAATACAGAAGAAGCTGATTGCCCCCCATCCACATCCAAGAAGAAAATACCTACATATTATTCAAATGCATACAAACACACAATTTTTTAAACATTATGAAGAAAATATTTTTAATATGTTCTTAATTTTCTTTCTGTATCTCTAAACGTTGCTTATTTCACTTGCTTGTTAGGAAACTCTAATGTGTTGCATTGGATTTTTTTTCATCAAATGATCTAGATAAAAAAAAAGCAATGTTTCTTAAGTTGCTTCTAAAAGAAAATTACTTACCTGTATCTTCAGTTCGCATAATATAGCTATATTCTACAGTGCCATATTTTTCACACATATCCCTAAACTGAGTTTCAGTGTAAGATAAAGGGATATGAGCAATGCATATTAACTGATTACTAAAGCCATATTTTACAGTTACTGTATTGTCCTTAAATTCTTTATTATTAAGCTTTTCAACAGCCTCATCAATTTGATTTCCATTTTCAAGAACAACGAGAGCTGAAAAATTATATGATAAAGACTATAGAAAACTAAACATTAAAATCATAAAGACTATAGAACACTATACATTAATAAAGTAATGACTTCTAAGAAACTAAACAATGCCAATATTCATTTTTTTTAATATGTGGATGAAAATTAAGAGTAAATATATTTAGGGTGTAGAAATTTAAATGCCTAAACTACTAACCTGAATCAAGAGAATCATTAATTTTTATTTTTTTAGCTTTAAAGCTACCCAGGAACTCTTGTAATTCCTTGAGAAGAAAAAAAATTACATGTCAAAATCCAACATCTGAAAATTTCAATTTCTTCATAAGTGGAGTTGAAAGCATTTAAACTTTCAAAGATTCCTATAAATTATTTTATCTGTTTAACTGATTTTACTTCTGAAATTGTGCATCCAGGTTTTCAGGCTATATTGTTTTTTACCACTTAACTAGGATTTACATGACATAAGGATTAACTAATGCATCCCTACTTATTATGATAAATTTATGCCGCTAAAATACTAAAATAATGAGCCATTCATGCTGAAATGTATATCATACATTTAAGAATGACAATACATAGGTCAGAGCTGTGCTCATTGTGTTGGGTCTTGTCATTTGGTGGAATAGTCAGGAAATTTACAAATTACAAAACATTTTTTTTATAAATCTAATGACATGTATCTTTATACAATGTCCTTTTTCTTGCATGGAAATGTGAATCTTTTGGTTAGTACACATATTTTTACTATTTTAATACTTTATGTTATGACCTTTAACAGTTTATTCCTTTAAATTTTAAGGGGGTGGTGTTCAGGTTTGCCATGAATCTATGACATTCCAATCATATACCTGAAGGATAAGATATCTATCTCTTGATCCTATAACCACTATTGGGATGGTCTCTACAGTGCCCTTTCTAAAGTGATAAGACATCAAGAGCCGTGAAAGCATCAAAATGGAACTCTAGACTGGACTGGACATTGATAATTTAAAAAAAGAATTTTTAAATAAATTCTGGATTTTGTGTAATTGGGGTATTTTAAATTTAATAGGGAGAATATTTGAAGAGTGTTAGAAAGACATTTACGAGTGTTAGGAAGACACTTTAATTTTAAAGGGTTTCAGGGGGGGGATATATATTGCACAAATTTGTAACATTTTTTAGGTTTTGTTTGTGAATTTTTGTAATATGAATGAAATTATTTAGTTATAGCTGGTTAGGATTGGACGGAAGCCAAAAAAAGCAACTAGTAATTTTTACTAAGAAACTAACCCAGCTATCTATAAATTTTAGCAGTAATTGATATTTATTCTATAAAATGGTAGTCCCCAACCCCCGGACCAGTACCGGTCAGTGGATAAAATAGTACTGGGCCACCCAAGAAACATTAAATTTTAAACCATTTCCTTTTTTATTTACCATGGTGTATTTCTTTCTGGATTGGGCGACTTTCCATGGACAAGAGTTAAAACAAGGAGTCGAGTAGCTGTGAGCGGCAGAGTAAATCAAAACAATCTAAAAGTGAAATATCAAACGTCGACTGGTCCGCGGCGAGAAAAGGTTGGGGAAGACTGGCCCGCGGCGAGAAAAGGTTGGGGACCAGTGCTGTACTATTCTCAAATTCAATGGTACTATAGAAGTCTATATTATCTATAGCATAGGTCTAGCCTTAGAAATCTAAATGTAAACAAAACGCTAACCTCTATGTTGCAAAAAAGAATTCGGCAAACTTTACTTAATTAGTTAATTTACTTTTTAATACATTGTCTCCAATCGCAATAGTGCCGAAGATAATAAAAATGTTAAATCACTTTGGACAGTTAACAAGGCGATGACTTAGTAACTGTATTCAACGTTATTCACAATAACTGTCTACAGTTGAAAAATTAACAAACAATCAATTAAATATTAACTAATTAAAATCTTACTCCTTCTGTACTTGGGGGAAGATTAATCAACTGAATGCATCTATGGTTATTAAATTCTTCCTTAGCTTTGAGGCGTACGGCCAAATTAGTGGATTTTGCAGCCATTTTGTTGTTTAGTTAAATTTGGTCAAGAGAAATGTCACATGACTAGACAAAACCAATGAAATGAAAAGAAAATCAACAGCCAGTAGCAGCCAGCATGCAGCCAGTTTGCATATGTCTACAAGGCTTACAAAAGGGCTATGCACAAATGAACTGTACTATGTACACGTCATAATAGCAATACAATAATAATTATCCGAACACCCTTTAAGCAAAAACTTTTTTGCATAAAATTTTTAATTAGATATGATACCTTGTAGAGTCAGATTACTAGCATTACAACTCTGTTTTGCTGTATAAATATATCTCAAAAAAAAATCTAAAAAAGAAATGCTTCACTTTATGACGTTTAATAATGGTAAAGAGACGGCGTCTCTTAAAATGAACAAGATTTGTGGTCGGCACATACCACCCGTGACACTTCAGTCTAATCCACCAAAGCACACTGTCACATTTCTGGCAGAGGGGCTAGCTCACCACACCCCTCCCCTCTGTCCATCAGCTAAAGCAGTGGCTATCATCTGTAAAGGTGATATACTGTAAGTGTTCACCGGGAGAAGTCACCGTTAATTATCACTTCTCCACAAACCATTATAACTGATAAATATTCATGTACTGACATGTACACAGAATATACACCAGTACGCTCAGATAAGATAGTCAGCTTAAAACCTGCAAGAAGCACTGATCGCAAAATATACCAAAGCTTTATCTCACTAGACAATAATAACAGTAGCCTTACTGCAAGTATGAAGGTGCACTTCCATTTGGCAAAGATTTATCCCGCGACAACAGATGGTGCTTCACAAATGACTAAAAAAAAGTAAAAGAGCTTATAGCTTCTATTGCAAAACACAAAATGGCATGGTCCATTTTCGTATAATTCATCAACAGAGCCATGCACTGGCTTTTCTTAAATCGAGCACTGGATCGGATCGACTGGACCGAGTTCTTTCTGCTATAAAATTTAGAATTGTTAATTTTGGTGTCACCCCTATGTTGGTGTCATCCAATGCGGCCCGCATCCCCCTAGTGTGTTCACCATAACAAAATACGGTACATAGAAAATCTAGTTATTTCAATGTTCGGTTCTACATAACAACTTACGGTACATAGAAAAGCTAGTTATTTCAATGTTCGGTTCTACATAACAACTTACGGTACATAGAAAAGCTAGTTATTTCAATGTTCGGTTCAACCTATTGCTGATTACATACATTTTCTATCATAAACAATGTGAATTGCAAACGAGATGTGTAAACTCATCTGATCCATGCCAACATTTCTTGTTATGATCCTGATTCTAACATCGTTGTAGTAAAGATGCAAGGACATCCATTGCAAAACCCATTTAATAAATAGTACATTTTATTATGTTTTTTAAGTATATTTATTAACGATCTAATTTACTTTTCATACTAACAAGGCTTAATAGAAATAAAAATCAAATTTCTCTAACCTAAAATATACGCGGCTTAGTCATTTCTAAAAGTGACCGGTAATGAACTGCAGTTAGTGGAACACTGTCCTAGCCAATGAACTGCAGTTAGTGGAACACTGTCCTAGCCAATGAACTGCAGTTAGTGGAACACTGTCCTAGCCAATGAACTGCAGTTAGTAGAACACTGTCCTAGCCAATGAACTGCAGCTAGTAGAACACTGTCCTTGCCAATGAACTGCAGTTAGTAGAACACTGTCCTAGCCAATGAACTGCAGTTAGTAGAACACTGCCCTAGCCAATGAACTGCAGCTAGTAGAACACTGTCCTAGCCAATGAACTGCAGTTAGTAGAACACTGTCCTTGCCAATGAACTGCAGTTAGTAGAACACTGTCCTAGCCAATGAACTGCAGCTAGCAGAACACTGTCCTAGCCAATGAACTGCAGCTAGTAGAACACTGTCCTAGCCAATGAACTGCAGTTAGTAGAACACTGTCCTAGCCAATGAACTGCAGTTAGTAGAACACTGTCCTAGCCAGACTATGGCCAGCTGGTCAAGTAGGCTACAGTTTTGTCAGCGCTTCCACTCCCCTCGTTTACTTTTAAGTCTTATAAATGTTACGCCCACGTCTGCTAGTCGGCCGATAGCAGACATTGGCCAGCTAAACCAAGCAATGTGAACATTAGCAGGCCGATTGCAGACATTGGTTGGCCAATGGAACATTGGCTGGGTGCGACCGGCCAAGGTCAAAGTGACAATAGGGAAAATATCGTGTGAAAGAGATGACATCTATTACACACTTTCTAAACATTAAAGCAAGATAAATTAACTGCAAACAGATTAGCCACTGGACGTGGCCGACATCTTTTATTAAATTTGAACAGATTTAGTTGAGATTTGTAGTTGATACTATTTGACATAATAAAAACTGTTTAATGTTTTTCTTTGCTACCCTATGATATTGAGCATTTATTGCTGTACTTTGTTTTAGATCACGTGTAGGACTGCTGTAAAACTGTACTGTGTTTTAGATCATGTGTAAGACTGCTGTAAAACTGTACTGTGTTTTAGATCATGTGTAAGACTGCTGTAAAACTGTACTGTGTTTTAGATCATGTGTAGACTGCTGTAAAACTGTACTGTGTTTTAGATCATGTGTAAGACTGCTGTAAAACTGTACTGTGTTTTAGATCATGTGTAAGACTGCTGTAAAACTGTACTGTGTTTTAGATCATGTGTAAGACTGCTGTAAAACTGCACTGTGTTTTAGATCATGTGTAAGACTGCTGTAAAACTGCACTGTGTTTTAGATCATGTGTAAGACTGCTGTAAAACTGTACTGTGTTTTAGATCATGTGTAAGACTGCTGTAAAACTGTACTGCGTTTTAGATCATGTGTAAGACTGCTGTAAAACTGTACTGCGTTTTAGATCATGTGTAAGACTGCTGTAAAACTGTACTGCGTTTTAGAACATGTGTAAGACTGCTGTAAAACTGTACTGCGTTTTAGATGTGTAGGACTGCTGTAAAACTCTACTGTGTTTTAGATCATGTGTAAAACTGCTGTAAAACTGTACCGTGTTTTAGATCATGTGTAAGACTGCTGTAAAACTGTACTGTGTTTTAGATCATGTGTAAGACTGCTGTAAATCTGTACTGTGTTTTAGATCATGTGTAAGACTGCGTGTTAGATCACTAGTACACATTTATTTTGCAATACAGCCACGAGAACATTCAATCCGGAAACTTCACAATGAGATAATGGCTGTGAAATATCAAGGAAGGACAGGCAGAATTTAGAAATCATTGCTAGCAGAGAAGAATAAGTGTCTCAAGGTGATAACGAATGGTATCACCTGAGTGAATCTAGTCTTGAAGGCTAGCTCCAAAGCTAAGGCTTAAGTTAAATCATCCTGATGAATTCCCCCAGCCTCCATGAAGTTTACAACACCTGTATATTTTCCACACATCCTTTCTCCTATCCCCATCCCACAAGGCTTTTTGTTCATTTTAGTTGCCCTCATGTACGTATGGTCGTATGGTCGGTCTCTCATTAAGTCTTCAAAAAGCTGTCATTGTTATTTATTTGTATAATCATCTGATAGCATGGAAAATGTGTTATTACGTCTGTGTTGTCGTAAATGAGTGTACAGCAGCATTATTTCAATACATCAGAGCTAAATATAATCTTGAACATTTCCAAGTGTGAATAAGGTCAGCTAAAAAAAAAAGTTCAGAGTTTAAACATTTAAAAAATTAAAAAAGATATTTGTTAAAATGATCCTTTAATATCATACAACCACTCATAAACACAAAGCTTTAAAAATGCCTTATAGTATTAAAAATAGTTATGTACATTAATAGCCATCAATGTTCAATTTGGTTATCATCCTAACAGTCATTAACAAGTAAACATTAAGGAAGAATTATTGTTCATTTCAAGATAACCCTTAACAAATCTAATAATAACCCTTATAAAAAAGAACAAACAATATAATATCTACCAAGTTCCTACCCATAGTGAGAATGAATTCAACATAGCTGTCACGATATTTAAATAAAAAAGCTTGTGTCTTCGGAGAATATTTTAAACTGCACTACTGAAATGTAGCTTAACACTGAGAGCAGACATTAGCAAATCTTAAAACTTTGTTGAAAAAAAAAGTAACATCTAAACATTAATATTTTTTTTTCACTTCTTTTTATTTTTATTTTTGCTAGCTTCCCGCCTTCTTTGAGTGAGGGGGTTTCTAGGGTCATGAATTTCGTATCTGTCAGAATCTGTAATGTTAGCGTCAAGAACTTTTTTCTTAGCAGCTTCATCAAACTGAAGTTTGTGTCGCATCCTTTAAAATAAAAAACAATAAAAAATTAAAAATGTATAAAGGCTCTCAAATTATAACATTAAAAAGTATTCATAAGACATCACTTGAAAAAAACACCATTGCCATATCTATCCATTAAAGGATGGACCCTTGCAACCAGACACAATCATACACATATCTTTAACTATTGCATAGTAAATACATTTTCCAACATCATTTACAAATTACATTGAAATGAATAATTAAATTTATAAAATAGAAAAGTTCACAAGATAAAACAAATCCCATTTATTATCCAAAAAAAATCTCCACCATAAATATATATAGATTAGGTAAGTCATACTTTTTACTGGTGGTTCCAAAACTGTTTTCGACGGCCACCCTTTTGTAATAAAAAATAACCCCCCCCCCCCCAAAAAAAACCCCCCACATCTTTAATAGTTCTCAATGAAAGCAACACCTCCCTAATGACAGTTCTGCACAACAAGCTTCTGTATGACCTCTGCGTGGATTTAAACAGCAAACCCCATATCTTTCGTAAAAAGTTGAGCTTTGTTAAACGTATATAACAGGGCTGCATTAGCCAGTTGTGTATTAGATCAAGTCAGATTATCATGATGTTTTTTCAACCATCAGATTGTCATTTTGTTCCAGTTATTTATGTAATTTTTGTTACTGTGTGACTATTGATGGTAAAATGCACATAAAGAAGAATGAAGTACCAGCATCCAGAATGTTCCACTTGAACTTAGTTCACTTTTTATGTGGGGTACAGTGCATTTTATGACATAAAGAAATAATACATGCAAAATTTGGATGTCATTTGTGGCGTTCTTATGAAAAGGGAAACTACGCGTCTGCCTACCCCCCCCCCCCACATGCTATTACAAAGAAATGACAAAGAAGGAAAAGAAAAACATTCAAAATCAGTAGAAGAACATTTGAAAGAGTAGAAAACATAAGATCAACCACAAGTGAGAAAAGTGATATAATGATAGAGATCAACAACAGAGTACAAGTAGGTTACAGAATATGATACACATTGCATAAAATACTCAAAAATATATCTCCAAAAAACACAAACAAGACAATGATCCAACTAGGGTTTATACAAAAACTGACTTTTGAAAAAACGGTTGTCGAAGGTCAGTTTCTCAAAAAAACCGGCGAAAACCGGTTTTCGGTTTTACTATAAAATAAGTGAAATAACGGATATTTTAAGCATTCTAGCAATAATTATTTTCAATGTATGTAGTATTTAATAAACGTGTATGAGAAATAATGAAGTATAATGTAATTAAGGCAACCAATTTTTACGTAAAAAAATAAATACAAGAAAAAATTATCAATATGACAGTAAAAATACTACTACTGTCTACTGGGTACCTATATATTCATTTAAACTGGTTTATAACTAAACACATTTCAAACCTTTCTTTCTCATGTTTCATTTTTATTATATTGTCAAAGACACACAGACCAGTCCTGAAATCAGCCGTTGTGATGTAGACCTCAGTATAGAGCTTATTTATATATATAGTCTATAGATATTACGGTTCTCTTTCTACTCATGGTATTCACTTTCTGCCTTTCCCTCTCTCTCTCTCTCACATCCTCTGTATGTTTCTAACGTTATCTATATATGTGACACAGTACACAAACACCTCTGTTCCTCCATGGACTCACATCGAGTGCCCGTTTAAAAACATTCCTCCACTGTTGAACTCCTCGCCCCTCCCTTCATACAATTATCTCCCCACCTACCCCCCTCTCATCCCTGAGATGTAATAGTTATACTATTCATTACAAAATGTTAAATATAGGGACCCCAAATGTACCTGCCTAGGGTCCACAAAAACATAAAAATGGTTCTGGATGCAGTTATTACTTTCTGTAATATCTACTACTCCAAAGGACTGAGGGGGGAGGGGAGTTATGAAATAAATAAACATAAAATTATTATGAAAATCATAATGTGAAATGATTACTCTATAATTTAAACTTTGATAGCACATTTAAAATCATTTACAAAAATTATGATTGGATGAACTTATTGCAGTGATAAGTTTTCTTTACAAGTCTGTCTTCTTTTTCCATCATGTTTAACAATTTGCAATTTTTTTTTTTGGTACCTTCACTCCTCTAACCTGACACAATTCATCAAGCTATTTATACCACTTTAAACATCAATCAAAATACTGCATATTTTTCTTTTTTTACATATAATAGAATTTAAAAAATCACCAAGTATCAGTTTCAGGGAAATTTTTAAAATTACATTTCACCCCCTTCTGTCCTGAACTAGGGGTATTTTCCATTAAAACTAATTGGGTTAAAACTGCAGAAAGTATGATGTTGATACTCAGCCTCCTTAGAATATTAAAATGTCGGGTACACATTTTCTAAAGCTGGGTGGACTTAGGGACATTGATCAGACTTAACAAAAGACCAGGATCTCTATGTGGATCCAATTTTAGACCTTCTGGTTAGCAATTGAGTGCCCTTCCACACTGCTACCTAGTTCAAGACTACGATAGTAAATAATAATTGTTTACTAAAATACAGCAGTGTTATAATGCACATACAAACTATAACAGGTCTCCCCAAAAGTCAACAATATTCGTATTAAATACATGTATTTAAAAATACATATAAATAATATATGTTGCTGTTACGTGGTGGAAGGACTGATTACGAATCCTTTCCACAAACAGGTCTTTGTCTTGGAGTATGAGAGAGTTTTATGCTAGTGGCCTGATGACAATACAGTGGATTCCGCTTAATTGGGACACCGCTTAATTGGGACAGCCGCTTATTTGGGACAAATCTCAAAGAAACCAAACCAAGAAGCCAATAGTAAATGTGTATGTTTAATTGGGACAGCCGCTTAATTGGGACAAAAAGCCTCGGTCCCGATGTGTCCCAATTAAGCGGAATCTACTGTATTTGTATTTCACAGCTCACTTTCAGTCTCCACTAATAAAGTCAACACTACCGGTTCCTTTGCTGATAAACAAGTTTATTATGTATAGGTATTAACGTCAGCTCTTCTCACATACAGCAATTCAGCTAACGTCCCACTCTTTCGCTCGATCTTCCTCTCCTGCTCTCACTCTGCCCTCTAGTTCTCTCTGTATAGTCTTCTGTCTGACTCACATGCAAAATCGTCCAGCTTTTATACTGCAAACGATTGGCTTGGCATCAGTGATTTATTACCCATAACCACTACTAGCCCCAACTAACACTACCCTCTGGATAATTTATGTTACGGATCTGGGAGATGGGAAAGAGATTGACACCTAAACAGGGGACCTATAAAACTTTCTAACTAAGCATTCCCCCCTGAGTAAATTCTACCGTAACGGCCTTCCAAAATAAATCTAGCCTCCAGTATAATTTACTGACTGGTCCATTGACACTAAAACTGCACCCCATGTATCACCATGTATCACGGTCATTCTCCAATAGGTATTTGTTTCCCCTGAGTCCCAGTGCCCACCCGTTTCTCCCTATCAATTAACGGCCCCCACCTAGTGATCGGACACGGTTACCTGTCGCTCGAGTGATTCAGCTATCTGGTTTAAATGATACAATTTTTATGCCAATAAGGATTTGATATTTATCAAATTTTTTAAAAAGTGTTATTTCTAATGTTTTTAGTCTCCGTTGACTAACTTGATGAAATGCCATGTTTGAGGCATAAAATTATATTGATTTAAAGTGTTTTAAAAGGTTAAAAATGTGACTTTTTACAAGCTCATAACTTTTTTATTTTTTAAGATATACACATAAATTCATTACCACATTCTTAGCATATATGTTCTTTTCAATGTAACAAATACATAGGATGCGCAATAAATTTAAAAATTGAATTATAGAACCCAATTTGACTTATATACTATTTTTTTTGTTGCAAGAAGAAATGTTACAACTAACTTACCAAGATAAATCACTGGCATCATCATCTAGAGAAACATCTTTACTTTTCCCATCTGTTGCTTCTTCCTCTTCAGAATCAGAATAACCAACCGACAACTGTTTTACTGAAGACAACTTGGACTGAAACTTTTCTAGAATTGCTAAAGTTTGCTGTTCACGACTCTGGCCTTTTTTCTTCTGCTGTTTCTTTAATTCTTTAAATCGCTGTCGTTCCATTTTGAATGTTTCTAGGAAGTCAGAAGCTTTGTCAGCTGTAAAATAATTAAATAAATTGCAATTTATTTTTAGATATAATATAAACCACTTTTTGGTCTCCTGTAGCAGTGCTCTGAATTATTTTTCAAATTGCACACTAAAACACTTTTAAAATTTGAGAAACATAAAAACATATATGTAAACCTATGTTTCTGTTTAAGTATGTAATTTCTGGTGTAGTGTGATTGCTATAAGTGTGTTTTTTAAGTATTATCTTTACACTTTGGGCTCAACATTTAAGAGAACCATTCTAAGTTCTGCAACAGTGGCTTTTAAAAATGATTTAAAAAATGATTGATTATCCTTTTCGATTAGTAAAAATGATAAAAAAACTTTCTTTTTATCTGTAAGATGTGAAGATCTGAAATATATATTTTGAACAAATGCTGTAGAAATCTGTTTCAATTCATCTCTGGTGAAAATCTATAAACTGTAGAATTTCTATGTCATGATTTTCATCATTTGTTCACTCCAAAAATTCATTCCTAATATCCATAGACAGTGTTTCCATTTATGTCATAGAATTACTTCCAAAAATATTGTGGATACAACCATATTGCTTTGTGTCAATAGTCTAACTGCAATAGTAATTTTTCTATAGTGTCCAATCCACTACAAAAATGTCAAGCATAGCTCTATGTATGTTGTCTCATGGAAACATTTCTGTGTTTCTCATTAAGCTTAGGGGTTATTTTCTGTACCTCCTGTTTTTATAAAGTTCACTATTTTAATATCTATGTTCATTTCACCAGAAAGCCCACTTGGTAAAACTTTCACACCAGGGCTGCATTATGAATATCTGTCTTAAATATCGTGTATTTTCTTGCCTTATAAATTACCATAGCAACCAATTAATTGCCTCTAATGTTATCCTTTTTCAATAATTTAGTTGTCAAAAATTAAAAACTTTCAACAGATATGCTCAGTATTCAGTTTTTTTTGCTGTGGCACACCTGGCATTTTCTTGCTTGCTGCACTTTGCCTTATAGGATTGCTGATCCCTACTTTAAAAAAACAAAACTGGAGTTTTTCAAAAGCTATTGGTTTCTATAGAAAACTCATGTACATAGTGTATCTCTGCTCTCAAACACGTCAACAGTGGAGAAATTTCTGTAGTGCATTGAATACACTGTTTCCTCTTATTGTCTGAAAGATGTATGCAGGTAACGATATTGGCTGCGCTCAACTTTGGAAGAAATAAAATGTGTGTGAGTGTCCTTGATGAGATCCATGAGCAAATGAACACAGCTTTGACGGAACATTGCTTTGATGTAACCCTGTACAAGCCAAAGAAGCAAAAGCCATGAAACAACACAAAATCCATAGGTAAATAGTATCAGATTGGGCTGTCAACCACACATCTTACCTAGACATCTGAGACATAATTTTTAATTGTATAGTCTACAAAAATCTAATACAGAGAAATAAGTTCCTCTTTAAAAAAAACAGCTGCTGACCTAGAAAAACTTAGTTTTACAGAACATAGTATAATATTGTGATATGGTATATTCAATTTAAGAAATTTAAACTTCATTACAGCCGTCTTTTTCTTCAGATCTGAGAGAGGATTCCTCAGGTTGTTTTTCTGTTTTAATTTCTTTAGCTTTCGATTCAGCTTTTTTCTTAGACGCTTTGATCTCTCTTTGAAGTCGCAGTGCTTCTTTCTTGATTTCTTCTCTGTAAAAAGAATGAAATATATTACAATATATTTGAAAAAAATCCCTGTATCTTATTTTGCAAAAGAGTTTTAATGCACAATAGTTAAGCTGAAATGTAAAGTGCATCAAATTTTGCAATGGACAGATGGCTGAGTGGTGTAGAGTGCTCGACTGTCAACCAGAGAATTTTTCCAGGTCCTGGCAAAAGTGAGTCCCTAAAGTCCACTCAGATTTAAATGGGTACTTGAATTAAGTTTAATTAAATGCAGTGATTTTAGAAATAAATGAATTTTCACTTCATTGCCTCGATGACCTTTTAGTGTTAAGGGAACTTTACTTTTTTTTCTTTTAAAATCTGACAATAGCTGCACAAATTTTAAAGTTCTGTCTATCAAGGTTTATAAAAAAGCAAATTCTAAATTAAGCATAATCCTTTTTTAAAAAAAGTTCTATTTTGTTGTTCTATGCTGTTGTTCAACATTGTTGTTCTGTATTGTTGTTCTATGTTGTTTTTCTGTATCGTTCTATATTGTTTTGTATTGTTGTTTTGTATTATGGTGCTATATTGTTGTTTTGTGTAGTTGTTCTTTATTGTTTTATACTGTTGTTCTAAGTTGTTGTTCTGTTTTGTTCGATATAGTTGTTCTCTGTTGTAGTTCTGTACTGTTATGTATAGTTGTTCTATGTTGTTGTTCTGTATTGCTGGGGCTGAAGATATAAAAATACCTATTGATGAACATTTCTTAATGTTTGTTTCTAAAAAACAACAGTATGTACTTTTTACTTTTCTGCACATCAACATTTGAAACTTCAAGAGATTCATCGAGCTGTGCTGCTTCAACTTGGTCTTTTTTAAGTTTTTTTCTTATTTCTTCAATGTTATCAACTGGAGCTTCTTCATCCTGACAATATGTAAATAAAAACAACACAAAATATAAACTGAAATTTACAGAAATTTTAAGTTGCTAAGAAATAAATAAATGGGTAATATTTTTAAAAAAAAGATGACGGACCTGTGACTTTCGTTTTGAAGATGGTTTCTCGGTTTCTATAGTGTCCACTACAGGCACAGAACTCAACAGTGGATCATCTGTCAAATCGTGACTACTTTTACTTTTACCGCTAAATTTCTAAAAATGGCATGAGATTAAATAATGCTGGTTAAGCAGAAACTTATGGCATTTTTTAAAGGAAGATTAAAGCAGACTAGTTTTTGTATCCAGCTTTATTAAAAACAGATAAGTTAGTCCAAACCGACATAAAAAACAGTAACCACGCTTGACATGTCGTTTTTGCATTATATTCACTAAAAGGTTTTGCTCACTAGAAGTTATATAATATAATTTATAAATGAAATATATAATTTTAAACTGCATTCAAAGTACTTTTAAAATTATGATAACTTTATTTCTGTTATTATAAAGGAATATAGCAAAAATCAAGATTGAATGAGGACACCATGTAGGTATTTTTAGTGGGAATTTTTATTGCATTTGACCCAATCAAATCCAATCGGCTGGCAGCATTTTTCCTCAAAACCTATCGGGATGAAAATCAAACTAGTCTGTGCAGAATTCCGAATGAACTTAAAATTGATATTAATATGCAGTTGTTAATTTGGAGGTAACATTATTAAATATAACTTTACTGATTTTTCAATAGTCTTAGATAATTAGCTGAAATTAGGTGAAGCAAAGTATCACTAGAGAATAGATCATTCAATTTTTTAATAAAAATGTGTAAATTAAATTAAAATATTACCTAAGGAAATTGTCACGCTTGCCTGTTTAAACAATGCATATAAATTCCTGTCAATGCACCACTTGCAAATACATAAGGTGATGAATGTCAATGAATTTAATGCTTCTAATACACATGCGAAAAAAATTAAATTACCTGATTGGTAAGAAAATTATTAAAAAATGATAATTTAACTGTCTTAAGCCATGAGCCTTTTTTCATTAGTTTATATTTAAACTTTTTTTTAAACAATATTATGAGCCATCTTGTCAGTAGTGTTGTTTTAGTCACAGGTCATATTTTAGTTTCAGTTTTTATTTCGTTTTTTCTGTAATAATTTTAGTTTTCGTCTAGTTTTAGTCTTGCTTCTAATTTTAGTTTTAGTTCTCGTTGACTAAAAGTCAACATTTTCGTTAACGAAGATTTTAGTTTTAGTTTTCGAAAATGAAAGCAACACTATATTTTAGTTTCAGTTTTTATTTCGTTTTTTCTGTATTAATTTCAGTTTTCGCCTAGTTTTAGTCTTGCTGCTAATTTTTAGTTTTAATTCTCGCTGACGAAAAGTCAACATTTTCGGGTCTTGAAGGTTTTTAGTTTTCGTCAACGAAAACAACACTCACTTGCCGGTTGAAACATTTAGTTCTCCATGTTTACATTATCTCTAGACCCTTACTCTATTCGCCTAATTTTTTTCAATGTTGAAATGTAAAATTATGTGCTTTTATAATAGAAGACATGTTGATTTGCTCATTAGATATTTGTTTAGGTTCAAGAGTTGTATTTTATGACCTCAATTTTATTTTTAAAAGAGTTCAGTTGACCCATTCCAAAGTCAACAAACTTAGCCTTTAATGTTTACAGTGTCTCTGGACCCAGTTTTATTCGCAGATGAATCAATTTATCCTGTTTTCACTATTGATAATAGTGAACATTTAACTCCCAAAATTTCCATTACTGGTAACCAAAACTAAATCTTTTGCTGTGATTCATCCTCTGCATCTAACTTTAGTATCCCTATGTCACACACAAGCTGTCTCTCTCTCCCTGTTTAATTGCCTAATATCTAAACCCTAGCACATTTAACCTCTGCCCTGACTCATTGTTCCCCTGTCCAGACAGATGTATTACATTTTGTAATTACGTGACACACCACTGCATAGTTTATAGATGGAACACATTTTTACTAATATTTAAATGTGAAAGTTTATGTGCGATTTTATTTTTCTCTCAAATAGAGGACTTTTTTATAGAAGTCTTTTGATACATATCTTGTGACATTTTTCTAATAAACTTAAAAAAATTTCCAAATGCAATTTCAACAATTTAAAGCTCTCCTAAATAGTTAAAAAATATTTTGCTATTTGAAAATGTGCAAAAACTGCTTTTTCCTAAATGTAATTATAATATATCTTATACAAAAAAATTTAGTTTAGTAACCACATCTCTAGAAGAAAGAATCTTTTAAATAAAAAAAATTTGATTTGAAATCAGTTTGAAAAAATCGGTTTGACTATTTTAACTGGTGTATGACCAGAGTAAAGAATATAGAGTGACTTACGACAACTTTATATGTTTGTTCTTCACTTGTGCTTTCTGCTTCTTCTCAAAAAGACAACAACCTAAAGTTTCTATTTTTTTTTTGGCTAAAAAAAAAAACTATAAGTTTCTAAGAATGTAATTTTTGTACAATATAAAAGTTTGAAAAAGTGGCTAAGGAAATGCATCTGTTGTTTTTTATGTTACTTCACTACTTAGTCACATTCTGTACTAGGTAGTTTTGGACTGACTTTTGACCTTTTTGCTGTCATCTTCTTCTCCTTTTTAGACTTTTAATCATTCTCGGTTCTATGTCATCCATGATGATTGGACCAATATCTGTAGAAAAATTTAGAAAAAAAAATTTCAACAATTACAGCTATACTTTGAAAAGGAAGTAATCTGTCATTTGCTACTGGAAATAGTCTGACCTGTGAGATAGATAACAGAAGCAAGGATAAGGGAAACAGGACAAACATCATCGTTAAGATTAAATGTAACATTGCTTAAAGTTCTATAGATCTTCTTTAGACCATCAATGCTAACCCTAAGCCTGGGATAAATTCAAACAAGGAACAGTAAAACCAGTTTTATTGCTAGATCTTAAAAATAAAAAGGTTATGAGCTTGCAAACAGCTGTAGTATCACTTTTTAAAACACCTTCAAAGTCCTATTTGCTTTCAAGTAATTAAATATTTAAAAAAAACACTCCAATTTTTAATTTTGAAGCGCATTTAATACTTTATCATTCTGGTAACCCTGTACACTTGTAAAA
>JAGDYQ010000206.1:1057564-1234298 GCA_021962125.1 Bulinus truncatus | reverse complement strand
ATAGGTATTTGTTTCCCCTGAGTCCCAGTGCCCACCCGTTTCTCCCTATCAATTAGCGGCCCCCACCTAATAGTGATGGGACACGGTTACCTGTCGCTCGAGTGATTCAGCTATCTGGTTTAAATGATACAATTTTTATGCCAATAAAGTTTGATATTTATCAAATTTTTTAAAAAGTGTTATTTCTAATATTTTCATTCTCCGTTGACTAACTTGATGAAATGCCATGTTTGAGGCATAAAATTATATTGATTTAAAGTGTTTTAAAAAGGTTAAATGTGACTTTTTACAAGCTCATAACTTTTTTATTTTTTAAGATATACACATAAATTCATTACCACATTCTTAGCATATATGTTCTTTTCAATGTAACAAATACATAGGATCTACGCAATAAATTTAAAAATTGAATTATAGAACCCAATTTGACTTATATACTATTTTTTTTTTGTTGCAACTATGTTACAACTAACTTACCAAGATAAATCACTGGCATCATCATCTAGAGAAACATCTTTACTTTTCCCATCTGTTGCTTCTTCCTCTTCAGAATCAGAATAACCAACCGACAACTGTTTTACTGAAGACAACTTGGACTGAAACTTTTCTAGAATTGCTAAAGTTTGCTGTTCACGACTCTGGCCCTTTTCTTCTGCTGTTTCTTTAATTCTTTAAATCGCTGTCGTTCCATTTTGAATGTTTCTAGGAAGTCAGAAGCTTTGTCAGCTGTAAAATAATTAAATAAATTGCAATTTATTTTTAGATATAATATAAACCACTTTTTGGTCTCCTGTAGCAGTGCTCTGAATTATTTTTTCAGAATTGCACACTAAAACACTTTTAAAATTTGAGAAACATAAAAACATATATGTAAACCTATGTTTCTGTTTAAAGTATGTAATTTCTGGTGTAGTGTGATTGCTATAAGTGTGTTTTAAAGTATTATCTTTACACTTTGGGCTCAACATTTAAGAGAACCATTCTAAGTTCTGCAACAGTGGCTTTTAAAAATGATTTAAAAAATGATTGATTATCCTTTTCGATTAGTAAAAATGATAAAAAACTTTCTTTTTATCATAAGATGTGAAGATCTGAAATATGTATTTTGAACAAATGCTGTAGAAATCTGTTTCAATTCATCTCTGGTGAAAATCTATAAACTGTAAATTTCTATGTCATGATTTTCATCATTTGTTCACTCCAAAAATTCATTCCTAATATCCATAGACAGTGTTTCCATTTATGTCATAGAATTACTTCCAAAAATATTGTGGATACAACCATATTGCTTTATGTCAATAGTCTAACTGCAATAATTTTTCCCCCTATAGTGTCCAATCCACTACAAAAATGTCAAGCATAGCTCTGTATGTTGTCTCATGGAAACATTTCTGTGTTTCTCATTAAGCTTAGGGGTTATTTTCTGTACACTCCTGTTTTTATAAAGTTCACTATTTTAATATCTATGTTCATTTCATAGAAAGCCCACTTGAGTAAACTTTCACACAGAAGGGCTGCATTATGAATATCTGTCTTAAATATCGTGTATTTTCTTGCCTTATAAATTACCATAGCAACCAATTAATTGCCTCTAATGTTATCCTTTTTCAATAATTTAGTTGTCAAAATTAAAAACTTTCAACAGATATGCTCAGTATTCAGTTTTTTTTTTGCTGGCACACCTGGCATTTTCTTGCTTGCTGCGCTGCCTTATAGGATTGCTGATCCCTAGCCACTTTAAAAAAACAAAACTGGAGTTTTCAAAAAGCTATTGGTTTCTATAGAAAACTCATGTACATAGTGTATCTCTGCTCTCAAACACGTCAACAGTGGAGAAATTTCTGTAGTGCATTGAATACACTGTTTCCTCTTATTGTCTGAAAGATGTATGCAGGTAACGATATTGGCTGCGCTCAACTTTGGAAGAAATAAAATGTGTGTGAGTGTCCTTGATGAGATCCATGAGCAAATGAACACAGCTTTGACGGAACATTGCTTTGATGTAACCCTGTACAGCCAAAGAAGCAAAAGCCATGAAACAACACAAAATCCATAGAGTAAATAGTATCAGATTGGGCCATCAACCACACATCTTACCTAGACATCTGAGACATAATTTTTAATTGTATAGTCTACAAAAATCTAATACAGAGAAATAAGTTCCTCTTTAAAAAAAACAGCTGCTGACCTAGAAAAACTTAGTTTTACAGAACATAGTATAATATTGTGATATGGTATATTCAATTTAAGAAATTTAAACTTCATTACAGCCGTCTTTTTCTTCAGATCTGAGAGAGATTCCTCAGGTTGTTTTTCTGTTTTAATTTCTTTAGCTTTCGATTCAGCTTTTTTCTTAGACGCTTTGATCTCTCTTTAGTACCCAGTGCTTCTTTCTTGATTTCTTCTCTGTAAAAAGAATGAAATATATTACAATATATTTGAAAAAAATCCCTGTAACTCATTTGCAGAGGTTTTGATGCATAATAGTTAAGCTGCAAATGTAAAGTGAATTAAATTTTGCAATGGACTGAATGGCTGAGTGTTGTAGAGTGCTCGACTGTCAACCAGAGAATTTTTTCAGTTCCTGCTTAAAAGTGAGTCCCTAAAGTCCACTCAGTTTAAATGGGTACTTGAATTAAGTTTAATTAAATGCAGTGATTTTCAAAATAAATGAATTTTCACTTCATTGCCTCGATGACCTTTTAGTGTTAAGGGAACTTTACTTTTTTCTTTTTAAATCAATAATAGCTGCACAAATTTTAAAGTTCTGTCTATCAGTTATAAAAAGCAAATTCTAAATTAAGCATAATCCTTTTTTAAAAAAGTTCTATTTTGTTGTTCTATGCTGTTGTTCAACATTGTTGTTCTGTATTGTTGTTCTATGTTGTTTTTTCTGTATCGTTCTATATTGTTTTGTATTGTTGTTTTGTATTATGGTGCTATATTGTTGTTTTGTGTAGTTGTTCTTTATTGTTTTATACTGTTGTTCTAAGTTGTTGTTCTGTTTTGTTCGATATAGTTGTTCTCTGTTGTAGTTCTGTACTGTTATGTATAGTTGTTCTATAAGTTGTTGTTCTGTATTGCTGGGGCGAATGATATAAAAATACCTATTGATGAACATTTCTTAATGTTTGTTTCTAAAAAACAACAGTATGTACTTTTACTTTTCTGCACATCAACATTTGAAACTTCAAGAGATTCATCGAGCTGTGCTGCTTCAACTTGGTCTTTTTTAAGTTTTTTTCTTATTTCTTCAATGTTATCAACTGGAGCTTCTTCATCCTGACAATATGTAAATAAAAACAACACAAAATATAAACTGAAATTTACAGAAATTTTAAGTTGCTAAGAAATAAATAAATGGGTAATATTTTTAAAAAAAAGATGACGGACCTGTGACTTTTGAGTTTGAAGATGGTTTCTCGGGTTTCTATGAAGTGTCCACTACAGGCACACAGAGACTCAACAGTGGATCATCTGATCAAATCGTGACTACTTTTACTTTTACCGCTAAATTTCTAAAAATGGCATGAGATTAAATAATGCTGGTTAAGCAGAAACTTATGGCATTTTTTAAAGGAAGATTAAAGCAGACTAGTTTTTGTATCCAGCTTTATTAAAAACAGATAAGTTAGTCCAAACCGACATAAAAAACAGTAACCACGCTTGACATGTCGTTTTTGCATTATATTCACTAAAAGGTTTTGCTCACTAGAAGTTATATAATATAATTTATAAATGAAATATATAATTTTAAACTGCATTCAAAGTACTTTTAAAATTATGATAACTTTATTTCTGTTATTATAAAGGAATATAGCAAAAATCAAGATTGAATGAGGACACCATGTAGGTATTTTTAGTGGGAATTTTTATTGCATTTGACCCAATCAAATCCAATCGGCTGGCAGCATTTTTCCTCAAAACCTATCGGGATGAAAATCAAACTAGTCTGTGCAGAATTGAATGAACTTAAAATTGATATTAATATGCAGTTGTTAATTTGGAGGTAACATTATTAAATATAACTTTTATTTTTCAATAGTCTTATATAATTAGCTGAAATTAGTGAAGCAAAGTATCACTACAGAATAGATCGTCCAATTTTTTAATAAAAATGTGTAAATTAAATTAAAATATTACCTAAGGAAATTGTCTGCTGCCTGTTTAAACAATGCATATAAATTCCTGTCAATGCACCACTTGCAAATACATAAGGTGATGAATGTCAATGAATTTAATGCTTCTAATACACATGCGAAAAAAATTAAATTACCTGATTGGTAAGAAAATTATTAAAAAATGATAATTTAACTGTCTTAAGCCATGAGCTTTTTTCATTAGTTTATATTTAAACTTTTTTTTAAACAATATTATGAGCCATCTTGTCAGTAGTGTTGTTTTAGTCACAGGTCATATTTTAGTTTCAGTTTTTATTTCGTTTTTTCTGTAATAATTTTAGTTTTCGTCTAGTTTTAGTCTTGCTTCTAATTTTAGTTTTAGTTCTCGTTGACGAAAAGTCAACATTTTCGTTAACGAAGATTTTAGTTTTAGTTTTCGTGAAAGAAAGCAACACTATATTTTAGTTTCAGTTTTTATTTCGTTTTTTCTGTATTAATTTCAGTTTTCGTCTAGTTTTAGTCTTGCTGCTAATTTTAGTTTTAGTTCTCGTTGACGAAAAGTCAACATTTTCGTCAACGAAGGTTTTAGTTTTCGTCAACGAAAACAACACTACTTGCCGGTTGAAACATTTAGTTCTCCATGTTTACATTATCTCTAGACCCTTACTCTATTCGCCCAATTTTTTTCAATGTTGAAATGTAAAAAATTATGTGCTTTTATAATAGAAGACATGTTGATTTGCTCATTAGATATTTGTTTAGGTTCAAGAGTTGTATTTTATGACCTCAATTTTATTTTTAAAAAGAGTTCAGTTGACTGATCCAAAGTCAACAAACCTAGCCTTTAATGTTTACAGTGTCTCTGGACCCGTTTTATTCGCAGATGAATCTAATTTTATCCTGTTTTCACTATTGATAATAGTGAACATTTAACTCCCAAAATTTCCATTACTCGTACCAAAACCAAATCTTTTATGTGATGTATCCTGCATCTAACCTAGTATCCTAATGCTTACAAGCTGTCTCTCTCCTCCCTGTTTAATTGCCTAATATCTAAACCCTATACATTTAACCTCTGCCCTGACTCATTGTTCCTCTGTCCAGACAGATGTATTATTTTGTAATTACGGCTACTGCATAGTTTATAGATGGAACACATTTTTTACTAATATTTAATGTGAAAGTTTATGTGCGATTTTATTTTTCTCTCAAATAGAGGACTTTTTATAGAAGTCTTTTGATACATATCTTGTGACATTTTCTAATAAACAAAAAATTTCCAATGCATTTTCAAACAATTTAAAGCTCTCCCAAATGTTAAAAAATATTTTTATATTTGAAAATGTGCAAAAACTGCTTTTTCCTTAATCATAATATATGTATATACAAAAAAATTTAGTTTAGTAACCACATTCTAAGAAAGAATCTTTTAAATAAAAAAAATTTGATTTGAAATCAGTTTGAAAAATCGGTTTGGACTATTTTAACTGGTGTATGACCAGAGTAAAGAAAATAGAGCTGACCTTGACAACTTTATATGTTTGTTCTTCATCTTCTTCTGCTTCTTCTCCAAAAGACAACAAACTAAAGTTTCTATTTTTTTTTTTAAGTTAAAAAAAAAAACTATAAGCTTTAAGAATGTAATTTTTGTACAATATAAAAGTTTGAAAAGTGGCTAAGGAAATGCATCTGTTTTTTTTTTATATTAATACACTACTTAGTCACATTCTTACTTGGTAGCTTTGGACTGACTTTTGACCTTTTTGTCATCTTCTTTCTCCTTTTTAGACTTTTTAATCATTCTCGGTTCTATGTCATCATAAGGATTGGATAATATCTGTGAAAAATTTAGAAAAAAATACAACAATTACAGCTATACTTTGAAAGGAGTAATCTTTCATTTGTACAGAGTAGTCCAACTGTGAGATAGATAACAGAAGCAAGGATAAGGAAACAGGACAAACATCATGTTAAGATTAATTAACATTGCTTAAAGTTCTATAGATCTTCTTTAGACCATCAATGCTAACCCTAAGCCTGGATAAATTCAAAACAAGGAACAGTAAAACCAGCTTTATTAAGCAGATCTTAAAAAATAAAAAGGTTATGAGCTTGCAAACAGTTGTAGTACTTTTAAAAACACCTTCAAAGTCCTATTTGCTTTCAAGTAATGCAATATTTAAAAAAAACACTCAATTTTTTTAATTTTGAAGCGCATTTAATACTTTATCATTCTGGTAACCCTGTACACTTGTAAAATCTCTTTTTTATCAACAGAACAAACACAAGGGGAGACAAAAATGTAATTTTGTATGTTTTTTCAAATACAGTGTACATGTATATAAACAAGCAATCTAAGCCTGTTCCATTCTGGACACAGGACGTGTTAGCGCATTTTCGTACTATGTATCAGTACGTATGCTATCTTTCAGTAAATATTTGTAAATTTTGGAAATGTTTACTAATTCAATTGTGTAATGCATATATCTGAAAAAAGATATTAAAAAGACGTTTCTTTATAATTGAAAACAAAATTATTTTCTCTTAAATCTAACTACAAGTGGTTTGTGGTCACTAAAATAGGACTCATAATTGAAACATTCTAAATTGTAGTCATTTAATCGTCCGAAAACTCCGTCAATTGTTGTTTTATATAAAGTACGGGAAGTAAGTCATGTTGAATAACTGTTACAAAAATAAATAATGATTACGCCCCTTTGATTAGCTTTTATTATTTATATTTAAAATATAAGCAAAACGGTACATAAAAAACTCTTATATTTTGGCCCTGAGAGGTCAAATCGCAAAATGGACTTTTGATGTACACTTGGCAGGCCAAGACCTACACAATGATATATACATCATGGGTCTAGGATTTATGGTT
This sequence comes from Bulinus truncatus, assembly GCA_021962125.1. NCBI lineage: Eukaryota > Metazoa > Mollusca > Gastropoda > Planorbidae > Bulinus > Bulinus truncatus. The sequence goes on along the minus strand of JAGDYQ010000206.1, from coordinate 1,227,293 downwards.
GCTGAGATATAGGGCGGTCCATTATTAATATAGCTTATATAGTAAAAAACGGTACTTTATAAGGCCCCTTTTACGGCCCTGAGAGGTCAGATCGCGAAATGGAAAAAAGTCATTTCTTGGCAGGCCAAGACCTACAAAATGATATATACATCATGGGTCTAGGACTTATGGTTGTTGAGATCTAGGGTGATGACGGACAGACAGACAAAACGGGGACAATAGAGCATTTTTTTTCGAAAATGCTCTAAAAATATTCTTTGACTTTAGGTAAAATTATTATCATCTGGTTTTGTATTATAAACTGATCTATACTATCAAAAAGTTGTTTTTTGACTCATTATCGTAATATTGCTGATTAATCCATTTAATATGGAGCATGTGTAGCACTATGTTTTTCCGACAGGCCTCATTTTAGTATGAAATTATATAGGATTTTATTTCTATACTGTAACAATTGGTGTGAAAATTTCAAAGGAATATATATTAATACTGTTTTTACAGTTTTTAAAAATTGGACGAGCTATTTAATGGTGATATTTTGCTTAAGGAATTTGATCAAATATTTGAGCATATTAGCCATAAATTATCAATGGTACATTGGTATCAAATAAAATTTCCTTATTTACAGCCAAGTGTACAATGATTTTTAACCCCATTTGCTATGAGGAAGTAGGTTAAAAAATAAGAAAAAATATTCCCCAGAAATCGCTACGAGGTGACCTTTTTCAATTTTGATTTTCGTAATATTTTTTTTTATACTACTGAAATAAATTCACAATATTATAGAGTACTTAGAATAATGCTTAAAATTGTATATAGCTCTGAAGATTTCTGACAGGTCAAGTAAGAAGTCGGCCTGGACAAGCTTTATTATCGTCAACTGAAATGCTGTTGTGTGAAGGATAATAAACAGTGAAACATTGGGATAAATCATCTTTAACAAGATTTAAATGTGGACAAAATATTGTTTCCATCACATCTTGAACACCAGGTTGACTGAAGGAAAAAAAAACCAACGCAAAAGCATAGGATCAAAGACGAAATCAGCAAGGTTGTTTAAAAAAAATTAAATGTCAAATTGAGCTAATTAAGTAAATGCTAGGTGTTTAGTTTTAGGAGCCGGATATGAGGCTCACATTGTGCATCCAGTCTTGAATTTCTACCTTTAAACTTCCTACACAGTGAATTTCAGATATTATTAATTAGCTGCAAAAAGATGTTACCATAAAATACTTCTTCTTCTTCCTTTGGCTCTACAGCCCATTTAGGGCCCTGGCCTGCCATACTACACTTCTCCACTTTTCCCGATCCATTGTCTTCTTCCTCCACTCTCTCACTCCTATGGCTTTAAGGTCTTTCTCCACTTCCTCCAACCATCTGCTTCTTGGCCTGCCTTTAGGCTTTTTCTCATTAGGTGTTGTTTTATAAATCGTTTTTGGACCTCTGTTGTTTTCCATTCTTTCTATGTGCCCTACCCACCTTAATCTATTCATTTTAATTTCAGCTGTTATATTTGGTTCTTCATACAGTTCGTACAGCTCTGAATTGGTTCTACTTCTCCACTCGTTATTGTCCTTTACTGGCCCATATATTTTCCTAAATATTTTCCTTTCCCAAGTGTTTAGCATATTTTCTGCTTGTTTGCTGATGGTCCATGTTTCGCTACCATATGTTACTGCTGGCTGGATCATTGTCTTGTAAATGGTTTTTTTAATTTTTCTGGAGATCTGTCTGTTTTTCAGTATTTTATGCAGTGTGTAATATATTCTGTTCCCTACTTCTATTCTGTTTTTTATCTCTATCATTATATCGTTTTTCTCACTTATGGTTGATCCCAGGTATTTAAAGTTTTCTACTCTTTCAAATGCTCTATCACTGATTTTGAAAAATTGTTCTCTTTCTTCTTTTTCATTTCTTTGTAACAGCATATATTGAGTCTTTGTTTCGTTTACTGTTAAACCTGCTTTCTGAGCTGCTGTTTCTAATTCTATGTATGCTTTTGCTATATCCTTGCTTTGCTTTCCTATCAATGTTATGTCATCAGCATATGCAAGGTATTGGATGGGTTCTGTAAATATTGTTCCTGTTTTCATAGACTTTAAACCAATTATTTATATAACTAATGTTAATTAACTATGTTAATTACTTTAAATATTTTTTTAATGAATAAATATTAAGCTAATATTACCAGACCTCAGTTCGAATGATGCTTGGTGGAAACACAGGTTTTTCATTGGCATCAACTTCTACTTCTTGAAGTTTCAACATATTAAATAAAGTTGGTCCAGTAACTTTACCAAAGATTGTATGCTTATTTTGTAGCTCAGGTGTTTGATTCATTGTAAAAAAGAACTGACTGCCGTTATCATTAAGTCCTGAATTAGCCATAGCTACCAATCCTCTTCTGACAAATCGCAATCTTGAATGAAATTCATCCTATTCAAAGCAAAAAAAAAATTTTTTTTAATTAGTAATTATTTAAAATTAGGTCTTAAATGAACTATTTAAATAGTCATTTCCTAAATGCCTTCTCTAATGTTTACAGTGGATTATAACAAACTGAATACAATTTTTTTTTAATGATTATAACTACTTTGAAGGGTGCTCCATAGATGGACTCTCCGCCAGTCCCAGTCCCTGTAGGATCACCTCCCTGAACAATAAAGTCTTTTACGACTCTGTGAAATATAGTCCCATTGTAATAGCCTTCCATACATAGCTGTACAAAATTGCGACATGCTTTTGGAGCTTCTTTGGACCACAGTTCAACATCTATCTCACCAACTGATGTAACAAGGAGAACCTTTAATGAAAATGACATAGTCAACAAAAGCAAATCATTTTACTGTCTTAAAGTCATTTACAAATACTAAATGTCATTAATTTACTACTCCCCTAATTTTACACTATGATGTGACACCAATTGGCTGTAGGAAAATAGTCAACAGTGAGAAACAACTGAAATTTTATATTTAAATGTGGGGTGTATATTTAAAAAATATATATCTGAATCAATCCCCTATCTAAGGGTCAATCTAAAATTCGGTGTCTGCTGTAAATCTGCAATATCTCCTAGATAAATATATATACATCTACAGGCTGCTTCATCACTTAGTGCATGGATTTATTTTGTATTTATTTGAGGTGCTTTCAATTAATTAGCATTTGGTAATAACTATTTCCTAATAAAAATAAACAGATCAGACCTTTCCTTTAGTCGGTGGTTCCTGTATATATATGTTGCTCATTTTCAAAATCAAATGTCTGGAAAGTACAAAAAAAAATTAAATATATCACAAACATGTCTGTTTTCAAATGCATCTTCTGTATAGTTTACTATAATAAAATAATATCTCAGTTTTGATATGGGTGTGGTCCGATAAGTATCTATTTTGGCAGCCTTAGACCCATTTACACCTCCCTTTGTTGACATTGCAGGGAGAACAAAGAAATGGTTAACCATTTGCATTATGAGTGCCTGGCAGAGTCCAGGCTGGACAAGTCTGGAAGCCAGCTAGCCAGAAGGCTCTATGGTAGTATCCAACAGCTGTGATACACTGCAGGTCTTATTTCATGAGCCCTGAGGGACTAAGTCCCGGCTCGATACTGTAACTTAAGTGAGAGTTCAAAGATCTCAAGATAATTAGATTACTAATATTGTATTTATGGGTAGTAATGAACTGAAAATACAAAAGTTATCTAAGATACACACAGTAAGTTCTTAATAGTTTACAGATCTTGGCACATGTGACAACCTAAAAAATTAAACTGCTAACAAAATAAATAATATTACTTGTAAAACCAAAAGCCATGATGATGATAATATACTAGCAGGTAAAACAAAATTATTTTCAATTGTCATGCAGATTATTGAGTATTCTTCTAGCAGTGATCTGATGACACTGACAGTAATGTGTAATGGTAATTTATCGTTTTAGAGGCAGAAATTATTTTGATAATATTGACTAAAACTAAAACGATAAATTTAATTATGATTGAAGACATTAAAGTTCATAAAACATACAACAGTAAAATGGAGGTAATCTAATTTTCAGCTATTTTTTTTTTTTTTTACAAAATAACCATTAGAAGATCTTTTTTCTATGAATTATTCGAATAAGATTCCAATAAAAGTACCTTCTGCATGTAGAAAAAATATACAAAAATTATTGTTTCTGCGTAAAAATCCCATCCATAATTTATACAATATTTTTTTTTACTGCTGATGATATAAGTCCCACACGATTCACACTTTAGCAATTTTCTTTATTTTTATGTTATTTAGTGATTCGTGCCAAACTTCATTTAAAAATGCAGCCTATGGAATTTCAGGGTAATTAAATTTTACTGCTACCTTTCTACTTATAAAGTACGAATAATAATAGCATATATTTCATTTTCGAAGTGGCTACGCTTACGTCAAGCGCCTTCTATTATTATATCTATTGACGTAAGCCGGAAAAAAAAACGCACTGGCTACGGCACCAGCAAGTTAGCGTATGAAAGTCACTGACCTATAATCATCAAAAGTTGCAATTTTAAAAAATTATTTTTTTAAATATTTAAATATAGGGTTAGGATTAGGAATAGGGTTAGGGATAGGGTTAGGGTGTGGAGCAATATTTATGGCTGGTACTTGGACAAAAATAATACGAGTTCTGTCTTGCTGGTGCCGTAGCAAGTGCGAAAAAAAATACGAATTACGTCTTGATGTTACCGCTGCCACTGCATAAACAATAGGGGTTAGGGATAAGGTTAGGGTTAGGGACAGTGTTAGGGTGTGGAGCAATATCTATTGACGTAAGCCGGAAAAAAAAAATACGAATTACGTCTTGACGTATAGCCTGTCCGTTTCATTTTTTACTTGCCTTACTTTTGTCTAAAAGCAAAGCAAGGTAAGTCCTAGACTTTAGTCTACACTAACTTTCTAGTAATCTAGTATTTAGTCAGGTTTGCAGATGTCCCGGTATGGTAGTTAATCTTCTTTAAAATGACATAGCAATAGGTAGGAGTGATCAGACTCACTTAGAGGGGCTCTACTTGGTGGATCTTGAACGGGCTGAAGACAGCAGGCGACCAGTGCCAGATTAAGAAACTTTGAATGCCATCAGTGCCACCTAATTTTGGTACCCCCTCTCCTAGTTATAAAATGAACCCAAAGTATTATAGATCTTTTTTTTCCCTTGTTTGCGATCTTCTCTGCTATTTAACATACTAAGTAAATACATTTTTTATGTGCTATGAATGATAATTTTTACCTGTATTCATTGCATCTAGACTATAAATTATATTAGTTTAACTAGTATTGTGAAAGGGATTATAAATTTAATTGGCAACATCCCTGCTTATTCTTATTTCAGACCCACATGCAGACAGGGCTGTCTGAACAGCATTATGTGGGTAACTTACACTGCAAGGGTCATTATGACCTATGACAGAACTCAGTTTAATGAATGAATTATAAATTGTCATTTTCACAGGGAAGTGCCAGAGAAGCCCATGTGTTAAGATGACCTTATATGACATTCTGAGCCTATTTTTGGAACCTATGTATTTTTTTTACAAACTGTAACAAATCATCTTAAATAAAAAAAAAACATTTTAAATGTTATTAATCTCAGCCTTTGCTGGGAAAGTGGTGTTGTCTTGGCACTGTGGAAGCCATATTTAATTTCCTTCTAAATGCTTTGACAAATTTAATGTTATTAAATAATGATATTATTTAAGTAGCAGTTTTCATAACAAGTTTTAGTGAAGAATTAATCATTTTTTTCTTACAGGATACATATCAAAATTTGGAAAATCATCTGACAATCTGCGTACTGCTTGTAAAAAATGTGGATATGGTATATTCAAAAAACTTTTTTGCTCCTTAATGCTAAATACATAGATTTCTATTACCTATGCAATATTTTTTTTTTAATAGAAATTATAAACATTTTGAAAGTTTTAAAGTATTTTCATTTAAAGATATATTGTTGTTTTTATGTTTAGTTTTATAGGTTATGTTTGCAGTTATTTCTTTTAAAGGTATTCAGTTGCTTAAACTGATATATTTTGTCATAAATATAAATTACAAAAAATGTTTTTCAGCTGGTCATATGACATATCAATGCAGAAACTTTTTAAAGGCCGATCCATCAAAAGAGGTGGTTTTGGATGTCAGCAGCACAAGCTCTGACTCAGATGATGAGCCATTTGTGTCACCTTTGACTAAATTAAATCAAGGTAAAGCCAAAAGACATTTTAAAAGAATATTACAATGGATGCTTTTACTCATGTATTGCTTGTTATTTTTTATCAGATATTGTATAATAATGATTGAAATTGTCTCTTTTTTTATGTTATACATCTTCAAAAAATAATTGTAAAACACATTGGAAAATATTAGTTTAGCACAATACAAAAATACATTCAAAACTTCTCAGTTCACAACACTTTTATGTAGTGCCTATGAATATGAACATACAATTTTATAAAGTTAATTATGTCCTAAGTTCCTTTTTGAAGCAATTTGTTTACCAGAAAAATTAAAAAATGTTACATCAGTACTAAAGCAGGCCAATTACATATAAATAAAAAAAATTATATACAGTGGTATCTTGGGTTACGAATGCCTCAGGTCAGGAACATTCAGGTTACAAACAACACCTTCGAAATTTTTTGTCTCAGGTAACGAACAGTGTGCCTCATGTTGTGAACTAATGAGAAAGAAAGTTAATACAGAGCCAAATGATCAGGTACAGTACAAACAAAAGCCACGCAGTACTAACAAAAAAAAACATGGGCCTAGAAGTCGATAGCAATGACTTGAGGACCACATTGTACAGATGAGCTTGTGGATCTTCAGAATAAAAATCTAAAAACATAGGATGAGCAGTCGTCCGATTATGATGAGGCATTGACCATTTTTAACTGCTGGGAAATTTGCTGCAAGTTGGCAGACGTAAAAATTTGTATTGTGAACCATCATCCTAACAAACTGGGTAGTCAAGCTGATTAATGATAAAGTGACATCTCACTTCAAAAAGATTTACCAGCAAGGTTAGCGACAATTTTACTTGATAGTTTCTTGGTGCAGAAAGATTCACAATCATCTGCAAGGAAACAGCGACAAGAAACTCCTGGAAACCAATGATTCAGAATAGCAAAGAAAGTGACAAATTTTCCATGATCGTTTTCTTGGTAAGAAAAACAGACCCAAGCTTTTGTTATCTTACATTAATTTATTTGGTTGTTTTCTTTTTATTCATTCAATATGTGAAGTACACATATTATTTGCGTTTTGTGGTAAATTACCACATGCCAATAAAAAGATCGATTCTTTTATCTTGAAATCGATTGTCCTTTTTAATTGATTTCAATGCTTCCTGTAACAAAGTTCTGAAATAAATTAAGTTCATAACCCAAGGTACCACTATATGTTAACACATTTTTTTACCCCACTTATGATAAGATGAAATTTCTTAAATCCTATAAAACACTAATGGAACTGTTGTTTTGTGGTGCCCTTCTTTCATCACCACCATAGCTAATAGTGTGATGGATATGGAGGTACTACAGGAGAAATAGGGGGGACTTTAACCATGACCTATTTTCATTGGTCCTCACCAGGGACCCTCAGGTGGGCGGTTGAACACTTTACTACTTGACCATCCATCTTCTGCAGATAAAAAGTTAAGTTCCCTTAACCCTAACTGGTCATTGGGACAGATGAAGTGTAGAATTCATCTGTTTCTATGACCTTGGCATATGAAGGGATTGTGTGGTTAGCACAGTTGAGTATCTACACCTTTCTGCCATCTGCCTCACTCTGCAGATGAAATGTAGAATTTATCTGTTTCTGCAGCCACTGAATATTGAATTATGTGGCTAGCACAACGGCCAACCGCCTTTGCTTCCCCAACTAAAGTCAGGTATTGATTTAGAGATTGGGGGGGGGGGCTTTAACTTTCACCACAATCTTGGTTCTCATGGAGGATTGAACCTGCGACCTTAAGCCCAGCCATTATTTAATGTAACACTACTGCCAGTTAATGATACAGTGAAAACAATTATGATAATTTATAATTAGATTTTGTGCACTATGATTGTTTATATTCTTATGATTTTTTTTCTCAAAATAATTTCTAGTGGCTTATTATTTTATTTTTATGAGTGCTGATTAATTTAATGTAACCAAATCTGAGAATGTATTATTTATGTTTTGAAATGTATTTTATTGCCCATTATAAACAACATTGTTATTGGTGCTTAACCTGTTTGCTCTACTTGCACAAGGTATTCTTCATTATTCAATTTTTTTTTAGCTCAGACTTCAAAAGAAGTGGAGAAGAAAAGAGATAATGAAAGTCACAAAAAGGAGAGAACAAGAAGGTGGGCACCTACACTCTATTAATAATATATTTTTATAATTTTTTATATCAGTTATATTGTCACAGGGGAATAAATATTGACTGTTATTCTCTGGACATGACACAAACAATAATGTATTTTTTTTTAAACTTGTATGATCTAAACGTGTCGCATAAATTTAGTTTTTTTTTCATCCAAATATTATTGAACTCTTAACTTGTCAGTATCATTACATAAGCCTTATATTGTAATATCAGGTAATAACTTGTGTTTATTGGACCAAGAAGATGTGTCTGTTTTACATGTACTAGCAAAGGGAGGGAAAAAATTTTAAGTCAAGGATTACAATTTTTTAAAATATATTTTTTGTTGTTGACATGAAATTTTACAATGTCTTAACTTTGAAATTAAGCCATTTTAACATATACAGTTGTAGATAGTTCGATCCAGTCTTCATAATGATGGTTTAATTGATTTTACTTTACAGCCACTCTTCAAAAAGCAGAAAAAGAAGGAAATCAAAAAAAGAAAGAAAAAAGAAGAAAAATAAGGATGAGTCATCCTCAAGCAGTGACTCGGAATCCAGTTCATCTGAAGAGGAAGAAAGGAAATATTCAAGTAGAAGAAAGACAAAACATAAACATGAAAGCCGCAATAGCGATTCTGATAGTGACAGTGATCTGAAAGTGAGCAAACATAAAAAGAAAAGAAAACACAGAGATGAGAGTGAAATAAAAAAGTCACATAAGAAAAAACACGTTCATGTGTCGAGCAGTGAGGAATCTGATTCAGAAAGTTATGATGGAGAGGAAGGAAGGAAAAAGATACATAGAAAACACTGACAGTGAACATATTTGTGAAATGTAGACATTGAATTTAATTGTTACTTTGTTTGTTACTAATTATTAAATTTTATCAAAGACTTTTTTAATTTTAATAAAAAATGAACACTATTGATTGGAATAGAATGAAAAAATAAGTCATTCATAGTTATCTTAACTGACACTTTGACCTCTTTTCCTAAGTTTTGATTTTAAAGGGTGTTTTAAATGTATCATTTTTTTTAAAATTTGCTGGACCAGAAAAAAATCAAGTTCATGAAGGTTTATTCTAAATGAAAGCACTTTCAAAATAGAAATGAAAATGACATTCAAATATTTCTATTAATGATAGATATTTTTATTTAACAAACTTTTAAAGAAAACTATGATACTATATGATATTATATTATTAGTTATTAATTAACTTGAATATATATGCACTTTAAAATAGTGAGCCACTTTTAAAACAATAACTTTTAACACATCTCTTTCATTGACGACCTGTTTTGTAAAAACAATCCACTGTAAAGTTTCTTCAGCAAAATAATTTTTTTTTTAACTTGTATGATCTAATCGTGTCACATAAGTTTAGTTTTGTTAATCATCTACATCCCTTTTTTTTCATCCAAATATTATTGAACTCTTAACGTGTCAGTATTGTTACATAAGCCTTCTATTGCACATATCAGGCAATAACTTGTGTTTATTGGACCAAGAAGATGTGTCTGTTTTACATGTACTAGCAAAGGGAGGGAAAAAATTTTAAGTCAAGGATTACAATTTTTTAAAATATATTTTTTGTTGTTGAAACCTTTGTAGTCAAATATTATCGCATTCTCCACTAATATTTTTGAGAAGAGTGGATTTATTGAAATATTTCATTTTTTTTTTGTTGACGTTTTGGGTATGACATTGTATACTGTAATTAACCAAAATAAAATTTCTATTTTTCATTAAAAAAATTTTCTTTACTAAAAATATTATTAGAAATATAATTATTTTTTTCTGCCCGCATAGTTCAAATTGAGTAATAAAAATGCAGCTAATTTATTGATTTACATGTTAATTGATGGACTAAAGATATTGTGAAGAACCCTGAACGATTCATATTGAAATAAACTGACTGAGAAGCACATTACTAATTATTTACTATAATACAGATTGTTTTTGTGAAGCAAACAGCAATTAGTGTATCCCTTAAACAGCAGGTGCTCTTTTCACTGATATTTACCTTATAGTTTATTATAATAAAATAATAATTTTTTTCTGGGTAAAACAGAAGGATGAATTATTGTCACTAAGGTTGTGACCAGGGTAAAACATAGAGGGATGGCTTACTGTCACTCTGGTTGTGACCAGGCTAAAACAGAAATGGGTGGTATATTGTCATTAAAAAGGTTGTGACCAATGTAAAACAGTAAAAAGTAAAGTTCCCTTAACCCTATTGGGCCATCGGGGCGGATAAAGTGTAGAATTCATCTGTTGCTATAACCTCTGCATAAGAAGGGATGAACCTTGGCATATGAAGGGAATGTGTGGTTAGCACAACGCCCAGCTGCCATTACTTCCCCAACTTAAGTCATATACCCATTTAAAGCTGGGTGGACTTGTGGGACAACTTTGCATCAATAACAACTGGACAATTCCATGGTTCTTACCGAGGATCGAACCCATGACTCTCAGGTCGACAGTCCAGTATCTACACCACTCGGCCATCCGTCCCACAGGGTAAAATAGAGAAGTGTATTATTTTGCCATTAAGGCTGTGAGTCCCTTATGTTTGGTACCAGGGGCGCTGCCAGATAATCCTACACCTCTGGTAAACTTCACCAACAAAGGTATAACACCCTCGATGAAGGAGACACCAGAGGGATAACACCCTTGATTGAGACACATCCACTGAGGTGACACCCATGATGGAGCACTCACCACCATAGGGATATCGACCATAATGAAGGAAACTCAACAATGGGGATAACACCCTTGATGAAGGAGACACCACGATAGGGCTCACACCATTGATGGAGGAGACACCACGATAGGGCTCACACCATTGATGGAGGAGACACCACGATAGGGCTCACACCATTGATGGAGGAGACACCACGATAGGGCTAACACCATTGATGGAGGAGACACCACGATAGGGCTAACACCATTGATGGAGGAGACACCACGATAGGGCTCACACCATTGATGGAGGAGACACCACGATAGGGCTCACGCCATTGATGGAGGAGACACCACGATAGGGCTAACGCCATTGATGGAGGAGACACCACGATAGGGCTCACACCATTGATGGAGGAGACACCACGATAGGGCTCTCACCCTTGGTGGATTACGATCTTGAAAAAAATCTTTCCCTAATTTGAATTAACAACAATTTATTTGAACAAATGCGACGCTTAGTTTTGCATGTAGCTAGCTACCTGTTGATTTCAGTGCGCCTGCTGGTTGATTTCAATGCGGCTACAGTAAAACTTTTTTTTAAGCTATTTCATTTCTTTTTATAAGCTTTTATTTAGCTTCACTTTCCTTTTTTTTTTTGGGGTGGGGGGATTCCCCTCAAATATTATAACTCATCTCTGGACAAGTTCTTATTTAGCTAGAGCTCATCATCAGGCTTGCAAACAACGCGATTAACTATGTCGTTGAATTAAGCACAGAGAAGATGGGAATAATATAAACACAACTGTGACAGCAAACAGAGATAGCCATACATGGACAAAGTATGTGGGTAGTGGTGTACCTCATATACACGACCTCTACTACACAAACAGCAAACAGAGACAGCCATACATGGACAAAGTATGTGGGTAGTCTTGCACCTCAGATACACGAGCTCTACTACACTCGTCAAGGGGGCGGAACGTTCACTGCTGAGATCCGCGCTAGAACTGCGACAGCAGTGGCAGCTGTGACCAGACTTGGCAAGATGCGGAAAACTAGTGCCAGCCTCAATACCAAACACGTGATTGTTGCATAAGCCGATGGTGGTCCATGTTGACATCAGTGGCGTAAACAGCATTTGTGCCGCCCGGCGATCTCGAAAAAATGCCGCGCCGGGTGACTGACACCTTCTGTGGCGCCGACTTGTTGGCGCCTGTCTTGGGATGAAATAATTACAAAATGAAGGTTACACAACTGGTAATACAAAAAGAAAAAAAAAATCCATTTTGAACGAAGCGCTATACTTAACAACCGGACCAATCTCTGGCTGGCTGTCTTGTCACACGGGGGCTGCTGGTGTGTGTGTGTGTGTGTGTGTGCTCACCACTGGAACGTGGAGTGTAGTGGGAGATCGAATCACGGGGAAACTTTGCCACAGTACGTCGGTTTGCTCCAGTTTAAGACCGGGAGAATACAATTGTTTTGTGTGTGTGTGTGTTAGATTTGACTCAATAAAAGTTTGTATTTTTCCCCCACTCGAAGTAAAATGTCTCTTCAGCTTACGGAAGTGCCTTGGATACAAACTGTATAGCCATGAAAGTGTTATTCAATACTTTTATAGTGAACTAGTGAACTTTGTTATTCAATACATTTATAGTGAACTTGTGAAATTTGTTATTTTCATTGCAACTTCGGGGTGTGTTTATAATGTACACAGAAATCGAATCGCATTAATTTGTGTAAAATTTGTTGTGCATTCAGCGGCTTTGCTTAGTTTTCTGATGGAGTTATAGCCCTTCGGGCTGTGGAAAAAAAAATTAAAATTCAGTAAAACAAAAAAAGTATCAGGTAATGCATCACGAAATAACACTTAGTAAAAACGATAATACCCAGTGGTCTTCTGTAGAGGTCAATAAACAATTCTCCTCTTCCTTGTTTTAATGCTTGATGCATTTATTCAGGGGGAGCAACTCAACAAGTAACAAAAGGCTTTCTCGAATCACGCATATAATAGTTTATTGATTGCATACAAAAATTGCTGGGATTAATCGAATATTTTTTCGCTCAACTTGGAATGAATGCTGTATACAGCATCACCTTTCACCCCCTCACCATTCATATTTTATAGTGTGTACGATATCACCACGCTCCACAAGACTTCTCCCCCCCCCCTTTTTCCCCCCAGCAAACATGAAATAAATAAATGCAAGTATGGCTTGAGATTAAATCGGAGAGGAACATTACTTTCGTCCAGACCAGAACATTACTTTCGTCCAGACCAGAAGACTAACATATAAACAATCAATGGGACTGGGCTGTTTCATATATTCTAGTAACACTTGTAAACATATATTATAAGCAAATGATTATCTTTCGAACAGTGCTAGAGGGTTACATTAAGAAATCTCATACTATAATTACTAAACCAATACACGTGTATTAATACTATCTTACACCCAGAAGTATTAAAAGCTCGTCGATTAGTTTTATTCATATACTTTCTATGAAATATGCATTTACTTTAAAAATGTTTCTTTTACATCCAAAGTTTTAAATTCGAAATGTAATTTGTAGTGAGTCTGTTTACTCAGGATGTCCATAGAGGTTGTTCAATAATGTCTGCAATGAAGAGATCTTTCTATGGTGTCTCTGAAAGTATTTTATGGTTCTATGATGTCTCTATTATGATGAGATTTGTTCGTTCTATATTATATGAAGTCCTCACCCACCCCTGAGACAAATGTATAACTGAAACAGGAAGAACACAGTCTACTAGCGTCTCTTAAACATTTTTTTTTCGGTGAGCTGCTAATAATAGAACGATTTATGATTAAAATGAAAAGTCTTACAATTCTGTTTCACTATTTAATTTACATTGATACTTTCCATGGACACAATGTACCCCACCCCCAATCTTAGAATGGATAAATAAGATAATTAAATCAATAAATATGTTAAGATAATTTAAAACTAATATTTGTATCTGTAATTAACAGGTAATTTTATTTTCATTTGATTGTATTGGACAGTTTCATAATTAAATATTTAGAAAGAACGTGAAGGAAATCATGTACATTGATTATAAGTAATTGTGATCGACATTTTAATAAAAGTAAAAATAAAAAAAAATTTAAAGAGAATTTGACGAAAAAAAGATTAATCTTTGTAAATAATTCTAATTAAAGATTAAATGAAGCTTTGTTTATATCGATTTTTGCCAAATATTTTTAAAAATCCTTAGTTGAAAAATTCCGTTTACATTTTTGGTGTGCTGATTCTGTAAACCGTTTTATTTGTAGTGTCTGATTTCTTAGAATAGAGTGTCTGCTATACTTTGAAATGTCTTTTTTTATAACAGAGTGTCTTCTATACTTTGTTGCAGTGTTTTATCCACACCACTGCCTTAGTGCATCAATATTTGGGTCCCTGACCTATGTTGATCCGGGAAGTGGAGATGCAGTACAGTCGGGGCCACAAAAAAATAAGAGTTGTCCACCAAGCGCAATTCAAATAATTCGAATATCAAACAAATGAAGACATTTTCGTTTCCGGGAGGGGATGGGGGGGGGGGTAAGGTGTAAGGCCGAAACGCGTTCTTTGCCAATAATTTCTCTGGGCGTCTCTGGATCCGCTTGTTTCACACGGTTGCCAAATTCACTGTTATATATAGTCGATTATTTCTCGCCTAGAGCTGGTTGGCAATCGTTATGCCCGTAGATCAATGATGTCTGGAATTTATCAACATGTAAATAATGTTGTGCAGACAAAATAAAAAAAAATAAATTGCTGTTTTAAAAAATAATAAACTATAAATAAGTAAGGTTGGGTGAGTGGTCAGTGCAAACATGTTCGATCAATGTTCAGTAGATGAATGACAAGCCACATCGATCTTCTTGTATTCGGGCTGGTCAGTTCAGGTGTTTTCTGCTCCCCCAATTATGGTATTTTAGGGCAATAGGTTTTTTTAAACGATACATTTTTTTAATGTATCATTGAGAGTCGCCTGCTAATTGTGTCAACAATAAAGTTACATACCGTATTCTGTGGTTACAGCTACATACTATATTCTCTGGTTACAGCTACATAGCATATTCTGTTGTTACAGCTACATACTATATTCTGTGGTTACAGATACATACTATATTCTGTGGTTACAGCATTTACTAAGAATTATTACAAAAACGTTACTATATTGTTAAGTAAAACATGATTTCTTTCGGCTAATGCGTTTAATACATTTGTTTTTTTTAACTCACCTGCATTTTGACTTTTTTCACAATAGTACTTCTTGTGATCTGTCACAGTCAAATATAGGTATCTCACATACAGAACAGGTATCTTACACACAGAGTACAAATATCTCACACACAGAGTACACATATCTCACACACAGAGTACAAATATCTCACACACAGAGTACAAATATCTCACACACAGAGCACATGTATCTCACACATTGAGTACAGGTATCTCACACACAGAGTACAAATATCTCACACACAGAGTACAGGTATCTCACACAATTAGTACAGGTATCTCACACAGAGAGAGTAGACATGATCCTTATGTTCTGTGTTCCTGTGTTTAACAGTCAGCCATATAAAATATTTTCGTTGAACTCATTGATTGGAAATTTCAAGGAAATCCATGAATTCTCTTGACATACGTTCATGATTTGATCTACCTTTCCTTTTGTATTTGTTTCTTTACACCAAAGAATATCCGGGCTATTTCAGTTGGACTAATGCACTATGTCAACAATTTTACATTGTGAGCTGTAGTTTTACCAAGAGCACTCAATACGATCCTAAGGTAAGCAATCTTTCATTTGTTTTTTCCCCAGATAAAAATGTTTTGCCTCTTGCAACGAGTGTAATCCGAGTTGTACCAGGAAATTTGCAGGTGTTTATTACTTGAAGCAATTTTGTTTTCATTTTGTTGACTATTTTGTGATAAAATACAAAAATAAAACCACAAAGTTCTCATAGTACAGCCACACACGTGACAATATACAGCCACACATATGACAAGGTACAGCCACACGTGTGACAAGGTAAAGCCACACATATGAAAAGATACAGCCACACATGTGACAAGGTACAGTCACACATATGACAAAGTACAGCCACACATATGAAAAGGTACAGCCACACATATGACAAGGTACAGCCACACATGTGACAAGGTAAAGCCACACATATAACAAGGTACAGCCATACATGTGACCAGGTACATCTATATACGCTACTTAGTATGCTACATTTCACTCATTTATTACATGGAAAAATTTAGCTCATTTTGGACCCCCCTCTTCAACAGTTAAAAATTGTCACACTTTCACTGACCCACCCCCTCCCTCCCTTTAAAATATAAATAAACATTTGTTACCACATCACCATTACATTATACAATACTGAAGAGTGAGTAACTGAATATTTCATTACATAAAACAAAAAGCTAAAAATATATATATATAAATAAAATCTCCCTACCCTTAACAGAGACCAAAAAACTATTCCCCTCAAATTAATCACACCACCTCTAAACTCCTAATTACAGAACAGGGGCTAAAAGTATCACCATACCAATATTATTCTCGGATGGGCATAACAGTTAACTGGGAAAGTCGTACAGTCATATTTTAGTTATTGTTACAATCAGAACCGTTCTAGATTGGCAGAGTATGGGACTGCCTAAGAACCCCACTGCTACGTGGACCCCATGTTGGAAGTTTTATTTTCCAGCCACAAGGACAATCTGAGCTTTATCAGGGGCCCCGGGCTAAATGACATAATAATTGGTAACTCCAGTTTTCAACAATCATTGAGCCCAATATTTACAAGCAGTGGCGTAAAATAGCTTTTTTGTGTATATGGTCCCATATTTCCTTTGTATAGGGTCCCCTAAGCATACATTAGTACGGACATAAATAACGCATACATTAGTATGGGCAAAACTAACTCATACATTAGTATGAACAATACTAACGCATACTTTAGTACGGGCATTTCTAACGCATACATTAGTACTGACAAAACTAACGCATACATAATTACGGACAAAACTAACGCATACATAAGTACGGACAAAACTAACGCATACATTAATATAGAAATTATGGAGAAAGCTTGCTCCTTGGGTGCGGCAAGATTAACTTGGACTGTTGCGTTATGTACATAATTATAAATTATCATATGTTTTGAAATATAAAATAAATATTTTCCCGTATTTTTGTTCACATTTTTCTAATTTTAAAGTTGACAAAAATTGTTAAGACAAGTTATCTCATCAAAGAGATTGCCGTCAATAATTTTCCATGGGATGAATTTATTACCATAAGTATAAACTCTTTCTATGTTATTCCAATGTTGGAACACTTTCTGAGTCACACAAGAACATATTTTAAAATATTAACAGACAAACGCTGCAAGGTTATTTGCACATAGAATAGTCTTTCTCTGTATATATCTGAGCTACCTTAGTACCTGCGAGTTGAGACTAAGTTTTCTTTGAACCTGGTTCACCTGCGGTTTCGCGCAGGTGCTTCAGCAATACATAGGTTTACAAGAAATTTTTTATGCGATGGGGCTTCCTAATTTATAACACTTTGCATCAAAATAAGACATATGAAAATAGACAAGCTAATTATCGATGCTAAACGTAAGGGCAAGACGGACAAAGAGTGGTAAAGCACGGACAAAGAGTGGTAAAGCACGGACAAAGAGTGGTAAAGCACGGACAAAGAGTGGTAAAGCACGGAAAAAGAGTGGTAAAGCACGGACAAAGAGTGGTAAAGCACGGACAAAGAGTGGTAAAGCACGGAAAAAGAGTGGTAAAGCACGGACAAAGAGTGGTAAAGCACGGACAAATTCGAAAACAAAATAGTACGCACAAGGTGTCGAAAATACAAACTGTACAGAATATGGACGTATGGTGACCGTAACCAAATTACCTTTGTCTAGGGCCATCAAAAACGTAATAAGGTCTCTGACTACAAAATTATAAAATAGACTGTTACATAAGAACCAAATTATAAAATAGACTGTTACATAAGAACCAAATTATAAAATAGACTATTAATAAGAACCAAATTATAAAATAGACTATTAATAAGAACCAAATTATAAAATAGACTGTTACATAAGAACGTCTTTTTAGAGTTGAGTATTTATTTATTGGGTTGAGCTTTCTTGTATAAATTTATAAAATGTGTAAAGACGTTTACACAAACAATGAGTGAAATTAGCGAGACCATAGAGTGTTCAAATATTCAGTTACTCACTCTTCAGTATTGAATTATTGAGTTACTCACTCTTCAGTATTGAAATATTGAGTTACTCACTCTTCAGTATTGAAATATTGAGTTACTCACTCTTCAGTATTGAAATATTGAGTTACTCACTCTTCAGTATTGAAATATTGAGTTACTCACTCTTCAGTATTGAAATATTGAGTTACTCACTCTTCAGTATTGAAATATTGAGTTACTCACTCTTCAGTATTGAAATATTGAGTTACTCACTCTTCAGTATTGAAATATTGAGTTACTCACTCTTCAGTATTGAAATATTGAGTTACTCACTCTTCAGTATTGAAATATTGAGTTACTCACTCTTCAGTATTCAAATATTGAGTTACTCACTCTTCAGTATTCAAATATTGAGTTACTCACTCTTCAGTATTCAAATATTGAGTTACTCTCTGATTCTCGTTCACAATAAGTTAAGATACATAAAATGAAAATTAGAATTTTTCATATCACTTTTGATCCATGAAATAAACTACTGATGGCAAACACAACCTTCGTTATTGAAATCAATTGTACGACCGATGTTAATCGACAATTTTCCCGGTGTCTCACTTTAGTGCCCTTCTTCAAAAAGCTTTTTTTTCATTGGCCAGATTTTCCTTTTTAGCAGACAAACGTAAGGCCAAAAAAATAAAATAAATACAATTATTATGAGCTATTACATTAAAAAAAAAAACCGGGCTATCCCTCTCAGCCCCCCCCCCCCCCCACAAATCATATGTTAAAGAAAGTAAAGTGCCCTTAGCCCTAACGAGCCAAAGGGGCAGATGAAGTGTAGAATACATCAGTTTCTATGACCTCGGCATATGAAGGAATTGTGTGGTTAACACAACGCCCAGCCGCCTTTACTTCCCCAACTTAAGTCAGGTACCCATTTGAAGATGGGTGGACTTGTGGGACGACTTTGTACCAAATTACACCTGGAAAAGTTTCATGGTTCTCACCGAGGATCGAACCCTGGACTCTCGACAGTCGAGTATCTACACCACCCTGCCCATCCGCCCCACTCATAATATGTGAAGGACGCCATTAAACCAAATTTGATGAAGTTGAGTTTTATTAACATAACAATAAAAAACAAAACACCAACCACAAAATTACCGTATTGAGTTGTACAAGACATCAATAACCTTTCAAAACATATTTAAAATTTAGTACAACGTTATGAGTTCACCATCTTGCTATTTTAAAATATTGTATTGTTATTTAGAGGTCAATGTACCCTCACCCTCTCCCTCCTACTTGAATGTCATGAATTGTCAAACTTTTTCCCGCCTTCTTCATCTGGTATTTCGTGGACGTCGTAAATGGATGGTCCATTTTATTCAAGGATGTGACATTCCAGAACTCAATAAGTAGAAATATGAAAAAATATTTCACAATTGTGAATAGATGTTCTTTCTGGAAAATTTGTTCGAGATTTTGATGTAACATTTAGCTTTGTACTAATCATAAGGTAGATGAAATGTATTCACTTTTAAATCGGCAACAGTTTACTTCAATGCATTTGTCGATTTTAATAAAAAAAAATTCTAGCCATGTAAGAAATCTTTTTTCTTTTAAATGTTTTTGATTATTACAATCTTTCCATTAATACTGAAGTCTGAATTCTTTCTCCGCCATCGTCTTCCTGTTTGATGAATCTCTTCAATAACGACAAACATTGTAACTATAAGGAGACAAAGACGACCTCCACTGGACAGATTGAAGTTCATTACACATGACATGCTTCAATATTTTCATGAAGGATATTTCAAACATTCGGAGGTTTTCTTTCCTTTTTTTCCATTTTAAAGGCATGCATTGAGAAAATGAGCACACTTCCAAATGAGAGGAGAAAGATGAATGGACTTAGGTTATGCTAAACAAAAAAAATGAAATTCGTTTATCATGTTCAAGATGAATTGGTTGTTTATTATATTGTTTGGAACCGGACACACGTCGGCCATGAATACAAAAAAGAAGAATTAATATTAACTATATACATGCGACTCATAACTAGAAACCATTCACATAATCCATCGTCGGATACATAACTGTGTGCATTAATGAAAGTTCAAATAACGATCCCTATTGAGAGAGGGCCTTGATAGAAAAAAGACAAACATTCTAGAAATTTCGATTTTTCATTGCATTTCATCCCCATGTAATCTCATTTCTTGACACATATAAACAACAAAAAATCTAAATATCTGTGGAAAATTTTTTTTGTTTTGACAACGAAGAAATAAGAATGCCGTTTTTTTCCCTATCCTCGTTCATTCTAAAATAATAGGAGTTGTCGCCCTTGGTCAACAACTTGAAACTGTGTAAAAAAAAGTTTGGAGAAACTCGTATTCTTACTATGTCATTTTAGATGTATTGTAGCTTTTATGTAAATCTGTTCTTGTATACAAATGTATTACATGACAGCCATTTATATATTACATGATACCCATTTATATATTACATCATTTATATATAACATGACATCTATTTATATATTACATGACATCTATTTATATATTACATAACATCTGTTTATATATTGGGTTTTTTAATGTCATATTTTTCCCTTTAATGTGTATAAGTTCTAATGATATCATATAATGATGATACATTGTTTCATATAATACTCGCTATCACTACATGGTACAGGCATTACAAAATAAACGCATAAGGAAAAAATTTTCGAATCTCCTACCTAGATGACAAGAACAATGAGAACGTCTGGGAAAGAATATCTTCAATCGCGGGCCCCCAGGAAACGATTATGGCAACAATCAAGTGTTGTAAGTTGGCATGGTTCGGACATTAGTCATGGCATGACAGCCAGCCAAAAACCATTCTCCAAGGGACTGTAGAAGGAGGCCATCGCATGGGGTGACATCGCATACATCACACACAGCACACACATCACTTAATCACTTACAACACATACATTACTTACATCACATACATCACATAATCACTTACAACACATACATCACTTAATCACATACAGTACATACATTACATACATCACATACATAACATCACATACACTACTTACATCACATAATCACATACAATACTTACATCGCATACATCATATGCATTACATACATCACATACATCACTTACATAACTTATAGAACGTTCATTCAAGAATTAATTACTTAAGTCGACAATGTAACACTTGGAAGTCAAAATGAATTTTTGAACTGTCCATTAACTGAACGTAAAACTGTGATGTGCCATAATTTGATGATGTTTGTCAAAACTATCCCCTCCGTAGACTATATGATAGTGTCGTTAGTAGATTTCTGCCCCATCACCCAGTAAGAAAATATCTATAAGCGGTGGGAGTGGCGCAGTCTGAGGGGAATCCCCAATGAAATAGTTCTTTGCTTTAAAACAGGAGCTCTGGTATTTCCTTCTTTTGCTTATTATACAAAAAAAAAAGTTAGACCTGGCACGTGTTGTGTCCGTCACAAGCTTCAAGGGTTCTTTAGAGATATGCACTGTGAGTGAACGTGTTATCTGACCTGCCGCTGGGGGGTTTTGACGAATTTAAACTAGTCAGGGGAGATGTTCTCGGAGGGCCATGTGGACCCCGCTGCAGCATGGAAGTCTGGCATACACTGACTTTACATTAGAGGAGTTGGTTGGTCTGAGGTACTTCAATTATAGGAAATCGATTCACTAGCGGTGTGTGTGTGTGTGTGTGTGTGTGAGTGTGTGTGTGTGTGTGTGTGTGAAGTCCTTATAAGGATGAAATGAAATCTCTTAGATCCTATAAATCACTAATGGGACGGTTTTCGCAATAACCATAGAGGCACCACGGGAGACCGATGATCGAACCAGAAACCCCCATGTCAACAGTCGAAGGTCGTACCTTTAAGATACCACACGACCATCCGCCCCATTCACTAGTGGTGGAACTGGTGGTTAGACTGACCACACAAACCACTGAAGAAATGAAACATTTTTTTTCTGATCAGGTTTTAAAATGATGAAATTTCGATTCTAAATTTATACTAAGCAGGATCCGAAGTCCAAGTCTGAAAGTTTGTACATTTCCAATTGCCATACACAATGAAAAAAAACAAACAAATATGACTAGAGCAATCTATGACATACAAAGAAAGTATCACAGAATATAAATTAATAAACAAGTGCATCGCTGTTTGATAAATCTTATATCACTGACTATAAACATGCTGCCATTTGTGTTTCCTTTCAAATTGTGTATCACCTAAATATTGATACACAATACAACAGTGTTTCCTTGGTATTGTATGTTAAATGGCACAATGGCATTCTTATATTGTAGGTTGTACATTGCAAAATAGTCATGATTTAAAATTTCTTTTGTTCATGGATGATAGATACCCTTTGAGGGTATCCTTTCCTTGGCTTGTTTCTAAGAGTATGAGGGCTGACTCAATGATGACTCGTATTTGTATTTGTGTTTCTACCACACACAGTCTCACAAACAATTAACGTAAAACAAGGGACGATGATCAATTTAACAAGTCGGGTGTACAACACCAAGATATATTTATTCATACAAAGGCACCAGTCCGTAACAGGGATCTGGTGACTTCTCATAAGCAAAGATAATCCAAACTGCAGCAAAATAATCCAATATAAATGAATAAGGGGAACAAATGACGTTATCACCAGTTAACTCTCTCTCTCTCTATTTCCTTCTCACTTCTCTCAAACAGAGACACATCAATCGACTAGCTATCACTCAGTCGGATTGCGACCGGTCACCCCTAGGACCCTCGGTCGAATGTCCATAAATCTACCTTACATTATTCAAACACTTTCTTCCACGTGACCCTTAGCCAATCAAATATAATATCGGTTTCTTTCAAACTTTCAAATTAGGGGGTGGAGCCTAGATGGGGGGGGGGGGGGAGAAGTACGTCGTATAGACAAAGACAGTAGTAACTGGAAATCCATCCCTTTGTCGGCGATTGACCAGGGCCGAGTGACCAGGGAGAATTCCCCGTGAGGAATGTAACGTGTTTCTGTTACCGCTACCTCGTTCACCTTCCGTTGTCCACCTGGCTGATGACGCAATTACGGGGGTGGGGTAAAAGAAGGTGGGGAGAACTTGAGAACGGGAACGTATATTATTATACAGGGTATAACATATACATCTTAACGTTAGTAATACTATTAAGCTAAGGGTTGGAGTAAGGGGATGGTTTCGAATTATTATGGGAAGATGACCAGTGTACAGTAGTACTGTGGAGTTGACCAGTGCACAGTAGTACTGTGGAGATGACCAGTGTACAGCAGTACTGTGGAGATGACCAGTGTACAGTAGTACTGGGAAGATGACCAGTGTACAGTAGTACTGGGAAGATGACCAGTGTACAGTAGTACTGTGGAGTTGACCAGTGTACAGTAGTACTGTGGAGATGACCAGTGTACAGAAGTACTGTGGAGATGACCATACATACATACGCCTGACAGTGGGTCTGCCACACATTTACCAGGCATGTCATACATACATACGCCTGACAGTTTCTAACGTGGGTCTGCCACACATTTACCAGACATGTCATACGTGGGTCTGCTCATATGTATGATATAAATTTATTTTTAATTTCAACCTACTTAATCAATTTCGTAACTTTTGTGAAAATAGACTTTTATTTTCATAGAAAAGTGCACAGATTTAATGACTCACACACGCATAGCATTTTAAATTCAGCCAATCCTGGGGTTGTAATACAATTATATAAACTTCTTTATGAATCTGCTACAGAAAGATGAACAATTTAATTCTTTAAAATCACTTACAATAAACAGCCAAATATGTGTAGATATATGTTTTAAGTTATTCACTCTTGAAGGAATGTGATAAATGTCCCCTGACAATGTCAGGACAATAATGCGAAAAAAAAAAATAGGAAGGAAAAAAATGGATTTAGTTAACACGAATATAAGACGTCACATGAGAGTAGGAATAAATGACGTCACATGAGAGTACGAATGATTCTTAAGTAGAAAACGTACTCCCAATTGGGTTCCATAAGTTAATAAAATACAGTGTCATGTTATGTATGAGTTTGTCAGAGTGGGTCAAAGTATACACAGGACACAAACAACATAAGAAACAAAAATTTAAATAATTTCTTTTTTTGACCTCGTCATCATCAGCCCTCTCCAATCAATACCACTCAAGTACTTGGCTCGTACTGTCGAGTACAAGTATCTGATGGACTTCAAAATTGTTATTACTGGGTGTAATCTTCATTGACTTTCTCTGTCTAGATCTCTGTAACACACACACACACACACACACACAGAGACAAATAAATAAAAAAAAAACAACACTCAAAAATACAATCTCATTATAACGAATACAAACGCAGACACAAAAACAAAGAAAAAAAAATTCTCAAACTTCAGCCCAAACATATATCAACATACAAACACGTTAAGTTTAATTCCCAATTATACAGTTCCATACAAACATAAATCAACATACAAACACTTTTACTAAAATTCACAATCATACATTTACATGGGGCCACCTTTACATTTCCCGAGACCTCACGAGTATAGGACCCTTATCCTTATGACCACCAATATATTTATTTCCTTTTTGTGGTTGTCATGGAAGGGGGCCCATCACTATTATTTACCTGGGGGCCACCAATGATCTTTTGACGGCTTTCATAGACCCTATCACAAGCCTAAATCCACTACAAACACACACATATTACAAGCATAGACATAAAAACCTATCGAATCACGCACATAAACACAATACAAACACACACATTAACAAATAACAAACACTAAGCTAAACCGATCACAAACACTAACTCAAACCCATTGCAAACACTAACTGGAACATATAGATCTATTACAAATAGGAATCTAAACAATTCATCTGAACACAACATAACTTTGTCTCATTAATATCAACATACAACTGCTGCGCACATACACCGACAGTGCGAACTGTAAGACGGCGTAGAACGAAACCTTTCGTTAAACGACGTTATACGGAATACGAAAATTAATAATCGCACGTGTCTTCGGCTTGTCGTAAATCTCTCTCGGACTGGTCCACGAACAAAGAAGAGGGAGGTGTGTTAGTAATTTTATTTATGAACAAAACTGTGGACGTTGATTTGTATGCATGGATTACACCCCCCTCCCCACCCCATCCTCCCAATTGACAAGAAATTCTAGTTAAAAAAAAAAGGGGGGGGGGTTCATATTTTATTATTATGGAAGAAAAGAACCGGAACACCGTATGGCCGCGTCAGGCATGTTGTGACACATTGTCTAATGAAGAATATTTTGTGATCAAATCACGACAGCTCAATATTTCTGCATGTGACATCCATTTTGTTTTATTGTTCCACGGGGTTTAGGTTGTATGAATATTATTATAAAACGTAGTACACAGGTCATAAATCTATCCAGTTTATTCTGGATTGGCAATACATAATGACGTAGTTACTATGACTGACGTATATGTTTATTGGTCTAGTCCAGATTTGGCAATTATTAAAGTGAGCGTGCAAAACTACGCCAAAGAAAATGTAAAAAAACAAACAAACAAAACAAAACATAAAAATACTACGTATAAAATCATCAGGCGCTGTTAAGCGCCAAAAAAAAATGTCATTACAATTTTCTTTAACTTTGAAACTTTTATTAAATCTGACACTCCCAGTATAGTTCATTGGTTGCCAAACAAGTTTCTTAGAAGTGAGTGAAGCTCTTCGATGAGTTTTGCGAGGTCAAATAGCAACTTTTAAATTATTATTTAATTACCTTTCTTAACTTAACATTGTAGTTGTAATTGAATAATATATGGGTTGTACAAGAATTTATTACCAAAAACAATTATGCGTAATGAAGCTATCATTCTGTTTGACCATCATTCATCTAGTCCATTCTCTATACAACGTATTATTAGCAATCGAGGGAAAAAATAACAAGGCACGAGTTTTTAAAACTAACCGTTTTCTGAGATATAAATAATTACATATACAGTGGATTCCGCTTTATTGGGACACGGCTTAATTGGGACAGCCGCTTATATGGGACAAATCTCAAAGAAACCTAACCAAGAAGCCAATAGTAAATTTGTATGTTTAATTGGGACAGCCGCTTAATCGGAACAAAAAGACTCGGTCCCGATGTGTCCCAATTAAGCGGAATCGACTGTATATATATATTAGGGTGATAACAAAAAAAATATTTTTATGAAACCACTTTTATGTGT
The DNA here is from genome assembly GCA_021962125.1 of Bulinus truncatus. NCBI lineage: Eukaryota > Metazoa > Mollusca > Gastropoda > Planorbidae > Bulinus > Bulinus truncatus. The sequence goes on along the minus strand of JAGDYQ010000206.1, from coordinate 1,200,685 downwards.
CATTTAAGAATATCAATCGAGGAACTTTTATGTGTCATTTAAGAATATCAATCGAGGAAACTTTATGTGTAATTTAAGAATATCAATCGAGGAACTTTTATGTGTAATTTAAGAATATCAATCGAGGAACTTTTATGTGTAATTTAAGAATATCATCGCATTTTTTATTTTTTTGAAAAAAGTTCCCCCACCTCCCCCTTTTTCGGAAGAAAAAAGTGAAAAAATATTTTTATTTTTCAAAAAAAACGACAAGATTTTTTTTTTGCTTAATTCAAAAGAGTAATAATAATAACTAATCAACTTTTATTAACAAATAAGATACAGATCAGTTAGTAATATGTACAGAATGTACAAGAAATGTGTAAAACATATTGTTCATATGAACTTCAGATTCAAAAATTCAAATTTTCTTAGATTTCGCATGAAGTTCCTCCATCAGTTTTACAACACGTTTTTGCATTTTACCCTGATGAGTGAAATAAACAGTTCATTGAAGGACGCTTTATTGTAGTGTTGCACATTGAATCAAGCATTTGCCCACTCATAGCAGATGAAGTTGCAAGCAGGAGCGAGGATGTTGCGCCACTCTGGTATCAGAAATAGTGCTATAATAGTATATATCGCATGTGAGTTCCATCTTGCCTAGTGTAAATTTGGTAGCTTCTTCCAGCTGATGCGAGGCCAACGTGAAGTTGTTTTGTAATGACGATATACCTGACATAATTCATAAAAAGAACTTGAAATCATCTCGCCATCCAGGGTTCTCGCCTGTGCTAACATCATCTGTCACAATGAGGTGGTAATCAGCCTGAAGAGTGGCATAGTTTTGCGTTAATTTGTCAATGAAGGACTGGTTGAGTTCTTGTTTGCTCGTTGGTTCTTGAATAAGAAATTCATGACATGTTTCAGAAGGAGGTTGAGTACATGGTGCTGACAGTCAATATATTGTGGCTTCTGAAAGCCCTTGCTCAAGACATCACATTTAAGAGAACCGGGTTTTATTTCGGTTGTCATATTTTCAGCATAACTACTTGATACTCTTCCCCTTGCACTCTTTTACCATCAAACTGGAGACAATAGGATTCTTTGCTTTGAAGTTTTTGAAAATTTTTGGTTTTCATTTTCCGTCCTTCAGAGATTACTCGTTTCCAAACACCCGCCTGACTTGGAACCGGCACATCATGGTCCTGTTCAGCAATGGTTGCAAGAACGTCATATGCTTTATGTGTAGAAATGTTGCTTTTTTAGTACTAGCAAACCCGCTGTTGTAGTGCTTGCTCTTTGGTATTTCGGTTTGCATTCAGAAGATGACGTGAAAGAATAGGTTGTCGAGTTGGGTGAAGAAGCAGAGGTTTCAGAATCCGAAGATTCTGAGACAATGGTATGTGTTTGTGTAGGTTGTGAGACAGTTGTATGTGTTTGTATAGGTTGTGAGACAGTTGTATGTGTTTGTGTAGGCTGTGAGACAGTTGTATGTGTTTGTGTAGGTTGCGATTGAGAAGAGCTGGCTTGAGATTGAGTTTTGGATAGTCGGATTCGTTTTCTTGGGTGGATTGATTCTAAAGGGGCTTGTTTGACCATTGAATAACCAATCTTTCTTCCACTCTTAACTTGCCTCTGGTAGAGCTCTTTATCCTCCTTGCTTTTCCATTTTCCATTGACGTTGGTGACATCGAATAACTTAGAAAGTGTTGGAGTAAATTTATCATACGGTTTCTTTTTGTTTTTGTCATATAAATCAAACAGACAATTGATTTTCTTTCTGATTAGTGCGCTGGATAATAGTGGAAAGTCTAGAATTTCACTCAAGAGCAATTCTATATCCGTAATAATAATTTTGATTCGATCCAGTCGCCGTTTCTGGCTATTGAACAGAAAAGTGAAGTTTCCAAGAATTTGACGGTTTGTGGGCATCCGTGTGAATTTGATTAGCTTTTTAACAGATGGAATTCTCGGATCCCTATTCTATTTAGAAGATGAGGGTAGATGCCTTGTTTATAAACAAATGGAAAAACTGACTGGAATGTGCTTAAAAGCTGTCTAGAAAGTCATGTAAAAATTCAGTGTGAAATTGAAACTGATTGTCAAACTGCGCGATATGTGAAAACAAAAATGAAAAGGTGGGGGAACTTTTTTTCAATTTAAAAAAAAATAATGTTGCTACTGTCATCTACATACAATTGTTCCTCGAATGTAAGGGGTTTCATGTTGGTTACGAAAAATAATGAAAATAGTTATCACCCTAATATATATATATATATATATATATATATATATATATATATATATATATATATATATATATATTTAATTTAGCAATAAATTTTAATATTATCATGTTTAATTAAATACGTTTACACATAACCCCTATTTAACCCTAATAATGCTTAAAACAAGGAGTTTTGTTTACATTTGTAAAGACGCTGCCGATTGAAGAGATAGATAGAGAGATACAATGTAGCACGGTGTGTAAATACATGCAAGCTTGACTACTGCTGCTTTGACCTAGTACTTTGTACTAGCACGCGGCTCTATTTGAAACATGTAGCATCATTAATGGAAGGGAAGCAGCCCATTCGTTTGTGCCGTTCGTCTTAGTTTTGTCCCTAAATTAGTTGTGAGAATGTTTTTGAATCATATTTGATACAAAAATTTATTGCAAATTTAATATTGGATCATGCATTGTCATAAAGCAAGAAAATATATGCAAATTTTCAGGAAAATCTTAACTCTAAAAATCGATTTCAAAATTTTCCCCAAATAAATACTTTATAAATAAATAAATAGAAGTTTCAAGTTAAGAAAAATGTTAGAAAAATCAAATGAGTTGTGCTAGTAGAATTGTTTGTGTTATAGCTACCAGCTGTGTTATATCTACCAGCTGTGTTATAGCTACCAGCTGTTTTATAGCTACCAACTGTGTTAGTGCTACCAACTGTGTTATATCTACCAACTGTTAACTGTGTTATTGCTACCAACTGTGTTATATCTACCAACTGTCTTATTGATACCAACTGTGTTATATCTACCAACTGTGTTATATCTACCAACTGTGTTATATCTACCAACTGTGTTATAACTACCAACTGTGTTATATCTACCAACTGTGTTAATGCTACCAACTGTGTTATATCTACCAACTGTGTTATATCTACCAACTGTGTTATATCTACCAACTGTGTTATATCTACCAACTGTCTTATTGATACCAACTGTGTTATATCTACCAATTGTGTTATATCTACCAACTGTGTTATAACTACCAACTGTGTTATATCTACCAACTGTGTTAATGCTACCAACTGTGCTATATCTACCAACTGTGTTTTTGCTACCAACTGTGTTATATTTACCAACTGTGTTATATTTACCAACTGTGTTATAACTACCAACTGTGTTGTAACTACCAACTGTGTTATAGTTACCAACTGTGTTATATCTTCCAACTGTGTTATATCTACCAACTGTGTTATAACTACCGTGTTATAGTTACCAACTGTGTTATATCTACCAATTGTGTTATAACTACCAAATGTGTTATAACTACCAACTGTGTTATAGCTACCAACTATTGAAAAATAAGACCCACGTAAAAAGAATATTAAAAAAGTCAAATAAATATAGTTTCTTTAATATTCAACAAAAATTAATTTGGCGCAAAGGGCGCACTTCTTTCCCCCTTAGATACGCCACTGTTTAATAATATATGTATATATAATGAATTTCAGTGACAGTCTACCTTAATGAGGATTTCTTTTTAACCAAAAAATTTTTTTTCAGTATCATCGGGAACACAACTTTCTATTTATGGTGGAACTCAAAAAAGCCCTTTAGCCAGTGTCCACATATTATTATTGTCTAAGGCCCCTAATATGATTTCACCTACAGACCATCAAATTACATTTGCCCATGGTTTTACAAATATACCTTTGCCAGGTTTGCCTAGATTAAATGTACGCATGGTTCTGTTGAAAAGAAAAATAACCTTACCTGTAATAACTTTTCAAATCTTAATCTATATTCAGGGGCTGTCCATTAATTACGTCAACAAAATAGGGGAGAGGGGGGGGTCAGAAAAGTTTTGACAGTTGTTGACAAGGGGAGGGGAGGGAGGTCAAGAAAAGTTGACGTCAACAATGTTACTTTTTTAAATTTAATATAATTACTTAAATAAAGGAAAATTAAGCAGCTTTTGTAGTCCTGTGTTACACACTCGCCTAACATTCAGTATTTTAATTAAACTAACTATATTCCTACTAATTTTGCCACATAAACATTTTGGAAGCCACCTTTTTTAGGGGGGGGGCAATTAAATGTTGACGTAATTGTATGGGGGGGTCTCTGGAAGTTTGACAAGTTGTTGACAAGGGGGAGGGGGGTAAAAATCACCAAAAATTGTTAACATAAATAATGGACAGCCCCTTACAGTATATGCAGGCTACACTAAAAGAACATTGAATACATAATAACAATAATAACACTGATCAAGACATCATACGAACTACTTGATGTGATAAAGCGATGCAACCTAATATGTTATATTGACTAATGTCTGCTCATACCTCAAGGGTACAACGTCCCAATACCTATAGCATGTTCAAAGTTCCCAGACGGACCATCACTGCCGGCTAAATGCCGTCTGACCGGCATAGACTAATAAATAATGTTGTCTTCGTGTTCCCTTCCCCTCCCCTCGGGTCAACATCAACCACGTCAGTTATATTAGACTTATTCTTTTACTCAACTTAGTCATCTATCTATCTATCTATCTATCTATCTATCTATCTATCTATCTATCTATCTATCTATCTATCTATCTATCTATCTATCTATCTATCTATCTATCTATCTATCTATCTATCTATCTATCTATCTATCTATCTATCTATCTATCTATCTATCTATCTTATCTATCTATCTATCTATCTATCTATCTATCTATCTATCTATCTATCTATCTATCTATCTATCTATCTATCTATCTATCTATCTATCTATCTATCTATCTAATCTGTCTGCGACATCCTTCACTATATGTACTTATTTAGAAAAAAAAATATACAATATGTTTTATGAATGTAATTTTCCAGCGCTTTTATTTCTTCCTCTCTACTATTGACTTTCCTCCCGTGTTCATGGCGTGACTGACCACTAATTGGTAATGGTAGGTTCATAGTTCATTGTTCAGTCGTGTATCACTTTTTAGTGTGGCGCGGTTTAAATTGTTTCTGTGTTTTTAAAACAAAAATACATAAATGTATTTTCATTTTATAAGTTTTTATATGTCTCTGGATGTTTAGTACTTGACAAACGGCTCTTTGTGAGTAATGTTATGCAGAGGAAAAAGAAAGGTAACACTGAAGAAAAATAATTATTGTATAAAATATTGTGACTTTGAATTTCAAGTTTAAATGTGTAATTATGGTGTATTACAAAAGAATTATTTTAAAACGCATTTCAGACTGCCTTAAATAATAAAATCTCCCCCCCCCCTCCTAAAAATGGATTAAATGCAGAGATTATGTTTGAACCCACCCGTTGATAAGCGTAGTGATTTCTGCAAAGAAGATATTTAGAGGCATTTGAATACAAGTAAACACCGATAAATTTTTCTAAAGAAATAATTTACATTCATGGGCTTATAGACTTGGTGGCGCCCTTCTGTGGGCTTATAGACTTGGTGGCGCCCATCTGTGGGCTTATAGACTTGGTGGCGCCCATCTGTGGGCTTATAGACTTGGTGGCGCCCATCTGTGGGCTTATAGACTTGGTGGCGCCCTTCTGTGGGCTTATAGACTTGGTGGCGCCCATCTGTGGGCTTATAGACTTGGGGCGCCCATCTGTGGGCTTATAGACTTGGTGGCGCCCTTCTGTGGGCTTATAGACTTGGTGGCGCCCATCTGTGGGCTTATAGACTTGGTGGCACCCATACCCTACCCCAGGGCCGACCTTACAAAATTGCGGGACCAATGTAACGGATTCTTGCGAGGTCCTCTCTTGTGATTTTTTTTTACAATAACAACTATTAATGTAAAGGTCATCAGTGGTACGATATCACTTGTTTAATATACGATTAAAAGACGAACACTTTGTGAACGTCATAGGGTAGAAACTAATGGCCAGCTTTCAATTCATTTCATGTTGAAACTTGGCCGCTTTTTATTTCAGAGTTGTTTAAATCAATTAAATAAAAATGAACCAAACCAATCGAATGTTCCACCTTAGTGTCATTGGACAGTTGAGTCAACAACACTCGTGTAAGTCTTAGAAAATATTAAAAACAGGACAAATTATTCATTTCCTCCGAACGGGCTAGGAATAGTTTGTCGTTCAATTGTTTGGCCATTAGGGAGGAAAGACAATGTTCGTTCTGGATAGCGGACATTGGGAGTGGTCATTAGTGGGGTGGGGTGAGGGAGGCGGCGGACACCGTGTGAAAGTGAAGCAGACACGGAAGTGTGTGTGTATCTGTGTGTGTGTGTGTGTGTCTGGGAGGGAGTAAGTACGGACAGTCAAAATATCATGACGTATTGATTATTCTAAGTCGGTTAAGTCTATTTAATCTAAGCTAATTTAATCTAAATTTCCACCTAACCCTTCAAACTTTATCCACCAATCCTCACCTCTGTCTATCTATTCGCATGCATGTCTGTCTACTTTTGTTTGTCTGTTTGGTCGACTGTGTTTCTTGTAAGGTAAGTGCACTGCACAGTTCTCTCCGATCAAGTACACATACATTATAACAATGCGTACAAATGTTTCCTTCATTAGGCCTATATATATATATATATATATATATATATATATATATATATATATTGTTATATTGCGTACAAATGTTTCCTACAGTAGGCCTATATATTGTTATATTGTGTACACATATTTCCTTCAGTAGGCCTATATATTGTTATATTGTGTACACATGTTTCATTCATTAGGCCTATATATTGTTATATTGTGTACACATGTTTCCTTCATTAGGCCTATATATTGTTATATTGTGTACAAATGTTTCCTTCATTAGGCCTATATATTGTTATATTGTGTACACATGTTTCCTTCATTAGGCCTATATATTGTTATATTGTGTACAAATGTTTCCTTCATTAGGCCTATATATTGTTATATTGTGTACACATGTTTCCTTCATTAGGCCTATATATTGTTATATTGTGTACAAATGTTTCCTTCATTAGGCCTATATATTGCTATTTTGAGCATAAAAATGTCAAATTCCCCCTAAAGTTGCACAGAAAATGTCTTATGCCGCACACAACATTAAACTGCTGTCTCATGGTCTGTCTCTTTGTTTTGGTATGTCTGTCTAGATAGGAACTTATCTAATAGAAATGCTTCATCACATGTCATTCTGTCAGACTCTCTGTGTGCTTGCGTGTCTGTCCATTCGTTTTTTTTTTTGTTTCCTCCGTCTATGCCCGTGTCTATTTATGAGACTGTCCATTTGACACGTTCATTCGTCTCTTTAATTTCGATTCTTTCTTTCGTCATAACTTTCTCCCCCTCTCGAACGTAAACAATCGTTTGTACCACTTTCTGTACGATCGTCCTTGTCCAGCCTCTAGCTGTCACAGACCAAACCAATTAGTATAACATATTCAACTGTATCAAGTGTATAGTTTATAATTGTATTGTATCACGTGTATAGTTTATATTTGTATTGTATCACGTGTATAGTTTATATTTGTATTGTACCACGTGTATAGTTTATATTTGTATTGTATCACGTGTATAGTTTATAATTGTATTGTATCACATGTATAGTTTATATTTGTATTGATTCATATATATAGTTTATATTTGTATTGTATCACGTGTATAGTTTATATTTGTATTGTATCACATGTATAGTTTATATTCGTATTGTATCACGTGTATAGTTTATATTTGTATTGTATCACATGTATAGTTTATATTTGTATTGTATCACGTGTATAGTTTATATTTGTATTGTATCACATGTATAGTTTCTATCTGTATTTATCACATGTATAGTTTATATTTGTATTGTATCACGTGTATAGTTTATATTTGTATTGTATCACATGTATAGTTTCTATCTGTATTGTATCACATGTATAGTTTATATTTGTATTGTATCACATGTATAGTTTCTATCTGTATTGTATCACATGTATAGTTTATATTTGTATTGTATCACGTGTATAGTTTATATTTGTATTGTATCACGTGTATAGTTTGTATTGTAACAGTGTATAGTTTATATTTGTATTGTACCACGTGTATAGTTTATATTTGTATTGTATCACGTGTATAGTTTATATTTGTATTGTATCACGTGTGTAGTTTATATTTGTATTGTATCACGTGTATAGTTTATATTTGTATTGTATCACATGTATAGTTTGTATTGTAACAGTGTATAGTTTATATTTGTATTGTATCACGTGTATAGTTTATATTTGAATTGTATCACGTGTATAGTTTATATTTGTAGAGTATCACTTGTATAGTTTATATTTGTAGTGTATCACGTGTATAGTTCTGCTCTATGCTCGGGTGACAAGCAATACTTAGTACTATAGTTAGTACATAGGCCATGGGTGGCCAGATGTAGCTCTTTGTGCTGATCCAAATTGAACAAGTTTTTTTTTTCGTACCTTTGTTCACTAAATTTTATAAATTGACTTTTGTGAGGTTCTTTTGAATTTGTTTTTTGCTGTATTCTAAAAAAAAACCAGTAGAGTGGCTCTCATTGACTTTATGGCTCTCAACAACTTCATGGCTCTCATTGACTTCACGGCTCTCATTGACTTCATGGCTCTCAACAACTTCATGGCTCTCATTGACTTCACGGCTCTCATTGACTTCATGGCTCTCAACAACTTCATGGCTCTCATTGACTTCATGGCTCTCATTGACTTCATGGCTCTCATTGACTTCATGGCTCTCAACAACTTCATGGCTCTCATTGACTTCATGGCTCTCAACAACTTCATGGCTCTCATTGACTTCATGGCTCTCATTGACTTCATGGCTCTCATTGACTTCATGGCTCTCATTAACTTCAAGGCTCTCAACAACTTCATGGCTCTCATTGACTTCATGACTCTCATTGACTTCATGGCTCTCATTGTCTTCATGGCTCTCATTGACTTCAAGGCTCTCAACAACTTCATGGCTCTCATTGACTTCATGGCTCTCATTGACTTCATGGCTCTCATTGACTTCAAAGCTCTCAACAACTTCATGGCTCTCATTGACTTCATGACTCTCATTGACTTCATGGCTCTCATTGACTTCATGGCTCTCATTGACTTCATGGCTCTCATTGACTTCAAGGCTCTCAACAACTTCATGGCTCTCATTGACTTCATGACTCTCATTGACTTCATGGCTCTCATTGACTTCATGGCTCTCAACAACTTCATGGCTCTCATTGACTTTATGGCTCTCAACGACTTCATGGCTCTCATTGACTTCATGGCTCTCAACGACTTCATGACCCTTACTACTCATGTACATTATTAACATAAACACCAATAGAATTGTTTATCGTTTTAATAGAACACTAGTGGAAAAGCCTGCTGAAGCTGACTGAACGAAATCCGACAGAAGGGATAGCAAACAAATATACGAAATACTGCACAAGAAAATAACAGGTTGGCATTTATTGCCATGAACAGAATACGATATGAACAGAAATAACAAAGAAATGTATGAAATACAACGCATACACCGCACGATATGAAAACTACCTGCGATGGAGACAGAGTGTTAAACCGCATACACCGCACGATATGAAAACTAACTGACACGGGTTAGACGATTATGTATTTAAGGATGTAGCTACTTAAGAAATGTACATTCATAACTCTTGTCCTTTACAATCAAACGTTACTTGAACAATATAAATTCTCTAGTACGCAAGTATAATAAGGTTTAATCCAAATGTTAATATTTTATTAATGTCTTTGTTATCAATATTTTTTCCAAGTACAATGAGGCACAATTCTGATTCACTCTCGACGCACTCCTGAAGTTCAGTAATTATATTTATAAGTAGAGATTTTAAAAAAATATTTCGGCACGCTGCATGGTCTCCATGGCAACATTCGAGTATTTTATGCAAATATATGGAGGGAGAGCACAAATATTTTTTTACATGTAAGTTGAATATTACATTATACATGTATATTCAAAGTGAGGTATTTGTCCAATAGAAATTTTGTCCATTCGAGGTTTTTGTTTGTGCGTGTATTGTGATGGTGGTGGTGGTGTGTGTGTGTGTGGGGGGGGGGTAATCCACCTGGTTTTTTGTCCGGATGCTAGGTGAGTGCGTGTGTGAAAAAAATATTTCATCAAATCATCTTTATATTGTTTATCGATCTGAGGTCACAAATCGAAACATCCAACCCAATACATCCACCCTGATGCACTGATCGAAATATTGGTGCGAAAATAAACTCTTGATCTGGTTAATGGGAAATGTCAGATTTCAGGAAGTGATTTCTAGAAAGAAAACAAAGAGGCTGAGCCAATCAAATGGGGCACGGTGAGCCAATCAAATGGGGCACGGAAGGTAGACAAATGAAGTTTTGAACTGGACGATAGTATGAGGTTGATAAACATGACCTCGAATTTGAAAATGTGTTAGTTTAAATCAAGAAACTAGAAAATGTGTTAGTTTAAAACAAGAAATTAGAAAATGTGTTAGTTTAAATCAAGAAATTAGAAAATGTGTTAGTTTAAAACAAGAAATTAGAAAATGTGTTAGTTTAAATCAAGAAATTAGAAAATGTGTTAGTTTAAAACAAGAAATTAGAAAATGTGTTAGTTTAAAACAAGAAATTAGAAAATGTGTTAGTTTAAAACAAGAAATTAGAAAATGTGTTAGTTTAAAATAAAAAATTAGAAAATGTGTTAGTTTAAAACAAGAAATTAGAAAATGTGTTAGTTTAAAACAAGAAATTAGAAAATGTGTTAGTTTAAAACAAGAAATTAGAAAATATGTTAGTTTAAAACAAGCTATTAGAAAATGTGTTAGTTTAAAACAAGGTATTAGAAAATGTGTTAGTTTAAAACGAGAAATTAGAAAATCAGAATGCATTTAAACAAGTAAACTATTTCGCAAAGAAGTGAATCTTAAACAAATTATTTTTACATTCTTTTTATACGACAAAGATAAAATGAAGAAAACAATAAAGAATGAAAGAACAAATTAAATCAGACATGAAATTTCTTGACACGTTTATCTATGTATGTATGTGTGTATTTATGTGTGTATGTATATGTGTATGTTTGTGTGTGCGTGTGTGTGTGGGTGTGAGTGCGTGTGACTTTGCTCGCGTGTGTATATTCATCACAGAAGAATTACCAACGCCCATTACTTTGTTGTTTAAGTATCGGTACAATACAGGTGGGGAGCACTCTGTTGGTATTTTAAGTCCTACAGCCACAGCGAAGTGCTATTTGAACAATTGACAAGACTCTCGAGTCTCGACTAGCACGGTTAGACAGGACTCTGGCAGGAGGAGCTGTTAGAGGAGCAGAAATAACATGGTTAGACAGGACTCTGGCAGGAGGAGCTGTTAGAGGAGCAGGAATAACATGGTTAGACAGGACTCTGACAGGAGGAGCTGTTAGAGGAGCAGGAATAACATGATTAGACAGGACTCTGGCAGGAGGAGCTGTTAGAGGAGCAGGAATAACATGGTTAGACAGGACTCTGGCAGGAGGAGCTGTTAGAGGAGCAGGAATAACATGGTTAGACAGGACTCTGGCAGGAGGAGCTGTTAGAGGAGCAGGAATAACATGGTTCGCTGTTCAACACTGATGGGTTGTCAGAGTGTGTCATAGTTTTAGAAAATAATTAGGAGTCCAATAATCTCAAGCGACGGCCTTGATATCTTTGCTTACTGCCCCTAAAAAGAATTTTTGCTTATTGCCTCTAAATGTACCTGTACTGCATCATCCAGAAAAATACTAACTGGTCTTCTTGCACTATTTGAGTAACCTTCTTTGTGAGTCTTTTTGTGTCTTTGTTTGTTACATTTTCACTGCAGAAAGTGACATGGTGAAAGCTGTGTTGTAGATTGGGACAGGGTATTAGCGTCAAGTGAGCTAAGAACTAATCGACAGCTCCTGTCGTCTGCTGATAATAATGCCAGTTTTGTGACCCGGAAATTAAATCATACAAATAAAAAAAAAAAATAAAATAACTGCAGTTATGTTTTATTGCTTTATTTTTTTTTTTGAAATAAGTTCTACAAAAATGACTTGATCGATAGAGAAATAGGGCAGAATGGTGCAGTGTTATCACGGCCTTTAACAATATACTATTAGCTCACTAGATGGTGCAGTGTTATCACGGCCTTTAACAATATACTATTAGCTCACTAGATGGTGCAGTGTTATCACGGCCTATAACAATATAATATTATCTCATTAGATGGTGCAGTGTTATCACGGCCTTTAACACTATAATATTAGCTCACTAGATGGTGCAGTGTTATCACGGCCTTTAACGATATTATATAAGCTCACTAGATGGTGCAGTGTTATCACGGCCTTTAACAATATTATATTGGCTCACTAGATGGTGAAGTGTTATCACGGCCTTTAACAATACAATATCATTTGGTTTACATATTCTAGTGTTATGGCCTTTAACTACACAATATTATATTTTGCTTGATATGACAGTGCAGATTGCACTCAGTGAACTTCATTTTTGTTTCACTGCCTTAACTAATCCAAGACTAAAACTGTTACATTTTAAATTTTTATATTCGTCTAATTAACGTCTTGGAAATACAATCATTTAAAGTGACATTTAAGCAATCATTGGACATTTATCATAAATATTCACTTTTTTTATGTTTGTCCTTATATGTTATCTTTGAAATATAAAATATGAAGACTATGAAATATTCACTTATATTTCTTATCTTTTATTGAACATTTCCTATTTTCCGTGTTTTTTTTTTTAAGAACTCAAAATATTTTACTCATAGATTCTGAAACCTTTTCGATTTGAGACCCACTAAGTAACTTTTTAAGTTTAAGTGACCTTCCTGTTTAGAAAGATGTATGAATAAAAAGACCAAAGCCTAAATTAATTATATTAAATGTATTGTTGATTTTGTAATATACACATGTTGGCGAAACACTTTAAATTAGCACGCTACTCGCTGGTGAGTCGTGACCCGCATTAGGAGATCCACTGATCTAGCCTGTTGTTGTTTATTTAGAGCACGCTACTCGCTGGTGAGTCGTGACCCACATTTGGAGATCCACTGATCTAGCCTGTTGTTGTTTATTTAGAGCACGCTACTCGCTGGTGAGTCGTGACCCACATTTGGAGATCCACTGATCTAGCCTGTTGTTGTTTATTTAGAGCACGCTACTCGCTGGTGAGTCGTGACCCACATTTGGAGATCCACTGATCTAGCCTGTTGTTGTTTATTTAGAGCACGCTACTCGCTGGTGAGTCGTGACCCACATTTGGAGATCCACTGATCTAGCCTGTTGTTGTTTATGTATTTTTATGGGGCAGTGGTTCTCATCTCGCGCTATACAGACCATTCATGGCAACGAGGGCCGTAAATTTGGCGTCTTGTGTGAGTTCAATGTTTGGCGCCCTTGCCCTGTACTGACCAGTATAAAAAACATTTGACAACGCTGTTTCGGCACACCTTCCTAGTTAATTTATCTGTCCACCACATAACTCACATATCCCATTCTACGTTATCGCCCCTCAGACATTGATTCTTCAAAAATACTCAATTTGCTCTCAAAGATGACAAAGCCCTGGATAACTTTTTATAATGAATAGCTACTGGGACAATGGATAAAACAAGCAATTTAAGTCTTTTCCGTTTCGGACAAAGGGCATTTTAGAGCATTTTCGTGTACGGTTACGCCGGACGAAATCCGTATTTTTTTCGGCTTACAGCCATATATATTGCTCCACGCGTATGGGTTTTGATAAATAGAGAGGGAAGTAATCATGTTGAATAACTGTTACAGAAATAAATAATGATTACGCCCCTTTGAGTAGCTTTTATTATTTATATTTAAAATATAAGCAAAAACGGTACATAAAAAACTCTTATATTCAGCCCTGAGAGGTCAGATCGCGAAATGGACTTTTGATAAACACATGGCAGGCCAAGATCTACAAAATGATATATACATCATGGGTCTAAGACTTATGGTTGCTGAGATATAGGGCGCTCCTTTGTTAATATAGCTTATATAGTAAAAAACGGTACTTAATACGCCCCCTTTTTACGGCCCTCAGAGGTCAGATCGCGAAATGGACTTTTGATGCACACATGGCAGGCCAAGACCTACAAAATGATATATACATCATGGGTCTAGGACTTATGGTTGTTGAGATCTAGGGTGATGACGGACAGACAGACAGACAGACAAAACGGGGACAATAGAGCATTTTTTTTCGAAAATGCTCTAAAAACACCAGTAATTTTAAAACAAGTAACAATGAATAAAGACTAAATATTGTATCTGTGTTAGCATTGAAATTTCGGAAGACAACTCTACCGAAAAGCCCGGTGATCATATCCCCTTGATCTGAGCGACCTTAACGATTCCAGGCTGTAATCAAGTCAAATGTTGGTCACATAAATGGACTTAACAGCCTTTATACGAGTGCCCATCTGTCGAGCCATTGGTCATACACTAGCGACACGCATAAACGGCATGAAACAAAATAATCTCAATGCGTGGATCATTGTTCCAAATCTTAAGTTAGGAATTCTATGGGTTTTTGATAGTTGTTATTCTCACGGATTTATATTAAACAGAATGTACGCTGCTGTGTAAAAAGCCATCTACCATTGTTGAATAGAACGACAAAATGGAGGCCTGTATATATATATATATATATATATATATATATATATATTTATATATATACTTAACACATACATATTGATATAAATCAAACAAATGTTGAAAAAAAAAAACTTTTTAAAAAATAAGTTTTATATTACAGCGCTGAAAAGTTAAAAAAAAAGAAAAGAATAATATATATATATATATATATATATATATATAAAATATATATAAAAGCGATTTGGACTCTGCGTTAAATCGAAAGTAAGGAATTAATACAACAGTATTCCAGTTTAAAATACAATCATGAAAAAAATCGGATCTGCCCGAAGCCAAAATAAAACCTAGCCTACCGATCAAGCCTAAGGAGATATAACTCTATGCAAAGGTTTTGCAGGGTAAAGCTAGTAGTTCATAATATCATACAAACTATTTTTATAAATTCTCTTTACTAAAAATATAAACCTGGGTGTTAATAAAGCTGTATACATATTTATTTATTTATTTATTTATTTATTGCTACTTCTCAACTAATGTAAAGGCATGCTTAGTTCAATATTTTGTAATCACCCATGCTTTAAATTTTAGTAATGATAATTGCTGTAAATATTCGTAAGATATGAAAGCTTATTTTTATTATTTTGATTTTATACCTTATTGTTGTGAAATAATTAAACTTGCTATTGTTACACACTTGACTATTGTTCTCATGTGTGCATAGGTAAGTCGGTAAATAAGGGAAAAAATTAATTAACGCGAGCAATATTGATACAAATTAGTGTTTGGAATTTTACTATGTATAATCATTAACCGATGCATATAACCAAACGTATCACGTTATTATGATTGTCTGCATAGTTATATCAGCAGACGACACTCTAGACAGCCTCGCTTTAGTGATAATCTTTCAATTTTCAATATTCTTCAAGAAGACGTTTTTTAGTTTTGGTTTCTTTCTCTTTTTTTTTTTGTTATCCACTGGAAATCACCAAAATAAGTTACCGGAAGTGAATTTAAGACCTTGGGAACCAGAGATGTCAAGTTCTCCCTCCTCCCCTCAAGCCCGCCCATATTCAGAGTCTGTCGTCTGCTAGTCCATTCAGTCCGACTGAAGAATACAGAGCGGGGAATTTAAACATGGAGTGTAGGTTGAAGTCACTTGGTCGGCTGATTTACTGGAGTCCATTAAGAAAACAAAGTTTGAAAACGAGGCTTCACTGACCGAGTCTTAATGAATTCCTCAATTGAAGCAATTCACCCAAGTCTGATAACTGTGAATGAGATTTTGTGTGAATGTCTACATTAGTAGATTATGTGTGATTCTGTAGATTGAGTGAATATATGTGATTGTGTACGTTAACTGGTTATGTGTGGATGTGTACGTTGACTGGATATATACGCACATTGACTGGATACGTGTGGATGTGTAGATTGACTGGATATGTCTGGATGTCTTTTTTTATCAGATATAGAATTCATTTTGTCAATCAAACTATAACACGTGCAGATGTTCACTAATTGCATCATTCAGGGTCATAAGTTTGAATTAAGAAATGGCAATCCTATTGTTTGAAGATCATATAGCTAATATGATTGTATGTAAACGTGACACTCTGTGTTCGGGTTTTTTTTTCTTCCTTTTTTTTTAAATCTCGTCTGATCTGGTTATAGAATTGGGTTATTTACTGATTTTTTTAAATTTTATCTGCAACCTGAAATAACACCATTTGGGTAAAATTTTACGCATTTAGGTGTTTGTGTTAAAAAATGTAATCGCATATTTTTAACGCATTAATTACGCTTTAATTGCAGTAAATCAACAGCCATATATAAAATTTAACTCAGTATCACAATAATTATGAAAAATATAGCCACTGTCTCGGGTACAGATGTATTAGCAAGATGTTATACTATCAAAATACGATATAAAATTATGCGCAAAAAAATGATGATACAAAATTTCTAGCATCTCGTTATTTTGATCTAATTATAAACGGGTTCATTATATACTACAGTATATAATGTAAACTAGTGACTGAAAGTTTTCTCTTTTTACATCGACCGGAAAGGGAGCAGGAGTTTACTTGTCGAAGGGCTAAATAACCAAAACATCTTCATCATATATTACAAGTAGGGCTTCTGTCGACATACCTGGGGGTGAGGGTATGTGCGAATTGCGGCAGGGTGGGTGTGGTAGATCTACTTAATAAGTGGACGAAACTTAAACTTCAAATGGTGAAATTCTGTTATTTATCGTTTTGGTGAACTTTCCGCATTTAGTCAAATTAACGCAATTAAGTGTTGCGTTAAAAATTTTAATCGCAAATTTTTTTTGACGCGTTAATCGCAAATTAACGCAGTTTAATCAACAGCCCTAATATATATATATATATATATATATATATATATATATATATATATATGATGGTAACTCATATGTAGGTATGATCCTCAGTTAACATATATATATATATATATATCTATATATATATATATATATATATATATATTAGGGTGCATCACCACAATAGAGGAAAAAATTGATTGTTTGTTTTTGAGCTGTCTATGTTTCTAATTTGTTCTAATATCATTAATAATAACTTGTGTCAAATAGTTTTCCAATCAGAGTTGATGTAGAGGTCCCCCCCCCGCCCAAGACATCACAAAACATGTAAAGAAAAAAAAAGTTTATTCCAGCCTATATAAAAATTACATTCAAGTATTAAATTATTTATTACTGTTGCATTTAATTCAGTCTCACTTTGTTGCACGTTTGTAAGGTTTACGCACATTTGAGATGTTTTTGCGGTCCATTTCTACCACTTGAAGAATGTTTTGAAAATGTTCATCCGTTCGCGCTGCTTCAACAAAGTCAGATGCCAGTTTCAGTCCTCTCTCGGCACAATCGTTAACAACGTTAATAGAAGCAACATTTTCTGCACTGGCAATGTAAGAAGCTGTTTGGCACCAATCATTAACAGGCAGTTGGAGGAATCCTGTGTCCAGTTGAAGTCTGTATATAGTAAACCACGAGTCAACTCCAGCCAGATCACACAACCGAGTTTTAGAATCAATTGATTGGAATCGTGGTTTTCCCCAACCATTTCTAAATCGATTCTGTGGAGTTTGGAGGGCAACCACTGGTCGAAGCCTTAGCAGAGCATCTGCTAGAGCTCGCTTTTCCAACACAGGTACTTCATTGCTGAACAGAGCAAGTGGGATCATTTCAGCAGTGAGGTACAACAGATGCCTATTCAGGGCACGGATTGCTGACTTGGATATGTCTCTGTTGACATCGTTGTAATCCAAAAGTCGCTTGTAGAGCTGTAGATCATTCCATGGTGCATCCACACTCTTTTTGCAAGTGAGCCACCACACGACATAAACACGTGGGTTACAAATTAGCAAATGCACGAATCTTTGGCACTTGATCACGTGTGGTAATAGTACCTGGGGGCAATAATTGAATTTGTTTCTCACACAGTGCAATCTTGAGGCAATATGTCAGCTTTGCCATCCATCGTGCTTTGTGCAGGGCACCTAGTCTTTTAAAGTTAACCTCCTTATTTGTAGCATTCAGGTAAACAAGGGACAGCTTAAGGAATTCGTGGTAGTCGTCTCGTAAGAATTCGGTTTGTTTACTAGAGTTGGCATGTGCAATTACCGCATCTCTCATTATCGTCAGTCGCTCTTGAGCCTTCAGATCATGATCAGCTAACGTAAACAAACGACGTACATGAGACCAATCATGTGCCACCAATTCCCAATTACTTCGCAGCTTGGTGAACAAAGTTATATCCGGGGATTTTGAAACTTCTATTTTCATGTCTACAAACACATGCGAGAGGATAACTTCACCAATGTGATGGCGACAACCTGACCACAGAACAGCCGTTGCAGCTTATTTTGTAATGCAATCATTACAATGCCACTCTGTCATTATCTTCATGGTTAATTCTGCAATTATTTCACCAACGGGTTTCTTTGTTGCCTTGGCATAATTTGGCACTCCTAGAAGTTTCATAAACTGTTATGCGTTCTTCAGTGACACGATGATTTTTTAGAGAAGGTGTCAGTTTGCCATCCCAGTGGAGAGTGCAGAGTTTGGGTGGTTCCCAGGAGTCGTGGATCTTTGTAGATATCTCACTTACAACTTTGCGACGTGAACGATCTGCAGTGGCATAGGAAGAAGCCAACATTGATACATCACCCCCAGACTCGCTAATAAGGCCCTGTGTGAAAGCTGCTGCTGTGTTGGTGTAATCTTTAATCTTGTCGCTAGTGACACAAGATTTGGTCGGCTTAAAACATCTGAAGGTACAAATACTGTTGGCTTTCTTCGCTTTTGCAATGGCATTATATCATCCAAACAGTTATCAACAAACTCCATATTATCTTCAGATTTAGAAGTAGAACTATCGGGTTCGTCACTGCTACCCTCGCTGGAAGGCACTGATATCGTTGAACATGCTGCATTTTCTTCTCCTGCGCGTTTCTGACGTTCCAATGTTGCGACGTCTCGTGAATGGCGTCGAGCGACTTTTTTTGCAAGTGTTTTGTCAAATGATCCAAAGCTGGAAGACCTGTCTCCTTTCATAGACCTCAAGAATGCTAGATCTTCTGCATTCTTGATAATAGTCTCGACATTTGGTGGCCACAGTTGAAAAGTTGCTGCCAACATAGATTTCATTTGTTCCAGTTTACGTTTGGTGACTGGTGTGTTTCGGCGACTTTTATCAATTGAACGAAGTTTATTGTATTCATCAAAAAGCTGAACAATCTTCTCACAAGCTCTCCTCTCTGTCACCATTGGAATATTTGCTTTTTCGTAGAAAGCAGTAACTTGATTCAGCACAATTTTGGCAGTTGTAAATCGAGAAGGTGCACCAAGAGAACCTGGATGCTCACTGTGTGCTGCTACATTGCAGTGATACATCATGCACCTCAAAACTTGCAAACAAGTTGGTAGTCGAAGAATTCCAGTAATTATAGCATCATCAACACAGATTGCAGGGCCACTGCCAAACAATTCAGTTTTCAGAAGAGTTTGTGGTTTCTTTGTTCGCGAGGCAGGAGACGCAGTAATAACTGGATATGCAACTGTTGAAGTGATGCCTTAGAAGGTGTAAACATTTTATTGTTGTTTTTGATATCATTTCCATGTTCTGATTTTATAGGTCGTGTGTATCAGAAATTAAAATAATATAAATAAAGAAATTAAAATGCTTGCCTTGGTCATCAATATGCGGTAAGGAAAAGTGTTGTTTTTGTTAATAAAATGTGAATTTTAAATTTTATTTCTAGCATAACTGCTTATCAAAATCAATCATAGCTACCAAACATTATAAAACCAAAGACCGTAAAACAATTTATATAGCGCTTCACTTTTTGTATGTAAGTCTGTAAGACTTTACAAGAAGGGTGGTTTTATCTAGTTTTCGCTTAATTATGCAAACTTGTTGAAGTCCGGGGGACCTCTAAATATTGTCAAATATTTTTTATTTTTTTACACAATGCTTTTTTTGATCAATGGAACAAATTTAAATAGCAGACAGATCAATTTAAAATTTTTTTTTTTGGTGATGCACCCTAATATATATATATATATATATATATATATATATATATATATATATATATATATATATATATATTATATGATATGTTAACGGAGGATCATACCTACATATTTTATCTAATCTGTAAAATATTAAAACCCAACTTCATTAATTATTATCTATATCGTGATTATATGCTTGTATTTTTCTCTTCTCTGAGATTTTAATGTGTACATGTATTGATATGTATGGGTCGAATTTTACATCCGTTTTGATATGTATGGGTTAAATTTTACATACGTTTTGATTAGGGAGCGATCGATATGCCTTTTTAAAGATAGCCCGATACCGATATTTTCCCCCAGCATTTTTACCGAGACCGATACCGATATTTTTTTAATCAACAACAATGCCAAACACGTGCTTTTCTCGTGCTACAGCTAATGACGTATATCAACCCATGCTCACCTCTTCCCTGTCATATTTCGTAACACTTCGCCCACACGTAAGTCTTGTTCCCCTCCCCCCCCCCCCCCAACTTCCCATCCCAAAAATAAATACACACAGATGTTCACTAATTGTATCATTCAAGGTCATACATTAGAATTAAAAAATGCCAATCCTATTGTTTTAAGGTCATATCGCTGTTGCAATTTTTTGTGGACGTGACAATTTCTGTGTACAGGTTTTTTTTTCATTTTTTTGTAAAAAATCTTGTCTGATCTGGTTATAGAATTGGGTGATTTACGGATTTTTTTTTTCTGCAACTCTGTTGTGAAAAAAAAATGTATCGGCAGCCAAAAAACGGCCGGTCCGATAGTTAACCCATAGTGCCAATATCGGTTCGACTATCGGTCGCTCCCTACAAAAATCGGTTGATCCGATATTAACGGATAGTGCCAATATCGGTCAGATACCGATACCGATCCGATTATCGGTCGCTCCCTAGTTTTGATATGTATGGTTTAAATTTTACATACGTTTTGATATACTTTTTATATTTGAGAAAAAAAAATCAACAAAAGATTTATTAAGCAGAATACAAAATTACTCATCATCACAATAAAGTGATATAATTTACTTTCTCAGTATCAACATCAGTATGAAATATCATATCAACCATGATTAGTCTGGAAACATAGTGGGTCTGAATATTATACTCTTGGGTCAAGTTTTTTTTAGACCAGGGATCATTCAGACAGACATACAGACAAATATACATACATACAGACATTTATACATACATACATTTATACATACAGACAAACATACATAGATACATATATACAGATACACAGACAGATATACGGATATACATACAAACATAAATATAGTCAGACATATAGACACAGATATATAGCCGTATATACAGACATCCATACAGGTATACAGAGAGATATAGATACAGATATACAGACATATATACATACAGACATAAAGACAGACATACAGGCAGATACACACATATAAAGACAAATATACAGTCATACAGACAGACATATAGACTTACATACAGATACAGTTACTTAGGCTATAGTGGTAAACATTTAATTGGTACGACGAGCTATATGTAGATACACGGACTAGTAAGCCAGCGGCGTTTCACTGATACTCGTTGCCCGTGGGAGGGGCACCAGTGTGGTCAGCCCAATTACTGATTTAAAGAGAAAAATGTGTCTTAAGACAGTCACATTTTGTATAGATTTTGTTAAAATGGCTCCTTCCTACACCCTTACCCCCCTTCCCTTCCCGGAATGACTTCCACTCCCCCCCCCCCCAAACTCCCACAATCTCTACTGGTACGCCAATGAAAAAAACTGAAACTTCCTGCTATAGAGAGTTTAAGTAGCCGGACAATACTCGTCGCGTGCTGCACGTCTGAAGGTCATCAATATGGTCAGTTGAACTACCAAACCTGTACGCTAAACATTTTAAAGTTTATCAAACAATTTTCTTTCAGTTTATATATGTTGACTTTTAGAGTATTACTGTTAGATTTGAACTCAGAGTTGTGTGTGTGTATGTGTGTGTATGTGTGTGTGTTATGTGGTGTATCTGTGTGTGTTGTATATTATGTGGTTTTTCTGTGTAAGTGGTATGTGTATATGTATGTGTGAGTATTTGTGTGGCATGTTATGTGCTGTATCTGTGTGTATGTGTGTGTGTGTGTGGTATTTTATGTGTATGTAGATGTAGTATACTATGTAGTGTATATCTGTGTGTATGTGTGTTGGGGTAAAGTGAAAAAAAAATGTATTCTAATCGTTCAAAATGGTTGCCCAATGGTATAAGTAGTTATGGCCTAAAATATCTTTTATGTAGTGTAACGTTTTCCGGTGCCCCAAAGGCCTTCTAATTAAAAAAAAAAAACAACTTTAAAACATTATAACAATTTTGAATGAAATCAACATCTCATCAGTGATATTCGTAATGTTATTGTGCATATATGAACTGCTAAACTAAATTAAATTTATTAATTAACAATTTAACAATTTACAAATAAGTCAGGATCGACGATTTTTCTTAATGCAAGAGACAAATAACGTGACAGGAAGATGGTCTCCCACAATATCCTGTCACCATCTTTGCACGACGGTTTTGTTTTAATGTCAAACCAAACAGGACCATAAACCCACACAATATAACACAATATATAAGTTGAAAGTTCTTGTAGCTCAAATGACTGAGACATAGTTACAATATACAAACGAAGTATTCTGTTCGCCGTTGTCAACCAGCGTGCATGAGACAATTTGCCAGGATTGCGGGGAGCAAGATCATTGGAATATGCTTGATCTGTGCTTAAATTATCAACATGAAATTTCCGGTAAGTCAGCATCTATCCTCTTAAAAGCAACAGGTGGGAGAGTTTTACAACTCTGAATTGCTCCAATATGACCTAAAAATCTGCGAGGACCAGTTGTTGGACCATCGAAATGTTTGTTTAAATCATGAAGTGGCAGTTTATTCGCAACTGACATACTAGCCATTGAACAGGCTTATTCAATTTTTCTTCTATAAGCCGTATCACGCCACCTTTGGGACCCGTATTGCATCCTGTACCATCGCAACCAATAACCAATAACGTGTCTGTGCTAAAACCTTCGTTAACGAAAATGTTGACTTTTCGTCAACGAGAACTAGAACCAAAACTAAAATTAGAAGCAAGACTAAAACTAGACGAAAACTAAAATTATTACAGAAAAAACGAAATAAAAACTGAAACTAAAATATGACCTGGGACTAAAACAACACTATTGCCGTCCTTTAAATTTTTTTCGAAAAACCTTCTGTAAGAAGCATGGTAGTACTTATCATCTTTAATACTCGTGTGTGGCTGATTGTCGATATGGAAGCTTTTTCCTAGATGGATTCTATGTTGGCAGCAACAATAGCTAACAATACCGCAACAGTAGGTTCACATTTCAATTCATGATTCTTTAGCAAATAGTTTTTCATAATATCTTCATATGTTGGTAGAACATTGCATGATAATGGTAGATTCTTGTTTAGCTTGGCGGACTGGCTGTCAGCTTTGCAACGAGTAGATGTAGTTTTGGTGATGGAACTGAGTTATGGGTTCCTAAAGTTGTGAACAGGGAATTTTGTTAAGAAAATTGTTAATTGTCAACTCCGTACAGGCCAGTAGAATTGTGAATTAATTAATAAATATATTATTTAGGATAATCATATAATGATTAAAACTTAATTACTATATTCAATTCTTTTAAAAGAATCTTGTAATTGATTGATAACTTATGGATATTTACCGTAGTTACAGCCGGGTTTTCCATAAAAAATTTCTTAAAATTTCAAAAATACCTTTATTATCACTAATTAGACTGCTTCATTGTTTACAAAGATTAAAAAAAAAATGAAATTATGATATTAAATGGGACGGGCACAAAAGTTAGATGTTGACTGTTGTTTCACTAGGATTATAATTAAATGGTTGAATAAAGCAAAATTTCAACTGGGTTGGGGCAAACATCAACGGATATTGTAAATATTTTACAGTTGGCTTTTTATATTCATTATGCAACTTTTTTTCACTATTAGATTTTGCAAAAAAAATTTTTTTTCTCTCCACCCTAATGTGTGCATGGTATATTTTGTAATTTATCTCTGTGTGTATGTAGATGTGGTGTGTTTGTGGTATATTTTGTAATTTATCTCTGTGAGTATGTGGATGTGGTGTGTGCATGGTATATTTTGTAATTTATCTCTGTGTGTATGTAGATGTGGTGTGTGTGTGTGGGAAGGGTGGGTAAAATTGAAAAATGAACGTTTACAAGGAGTTTGTTTGTCTACACTCTATAATAACTTTCTGTCTCCCTGGGGCTGGTAATTACTGTACACGCTTCACAGTAATGATGACGTCAAAAGACTGACAGTAAGCGAGAAAGTACTCTCTAACTTGAATATACTAAATACCCAATGGAGCAGTTAGGCTGTCTGGCAGACGGAGAACTTTCTGGTAGGCCTACAAGTTGAATGTTTTATTTTCCCTGGAGTCATCTATCTATCTATCTATCTATCTATCTATCTATCTATCTATCTATCTATCTATCTATCTATCCAGCTATCTATCTATCTATCTATCTATCTATCTATCTATCTATCTATCTATCTATCTATCTATCTATCTATCTATCTATCTATCTATCTATCTATCTATCTTTCTATCTATCTATCTATCTATCTATCTATCTATCTATCTATCTATCTATCTATCTATCTATCTATCTATCTATCTATCTATCTATTTTATCTCTATAAAGCTGTCTGTTTATCTGTTTAATGAATTTTGGTCATATCTGAGCTTTTTTCCAAAGTTCTAAATCAGACACACACACGCACGCACACACACACACACACACACACACACACACACACACACACACAACCTCACAAAAAACCACCAACTCTTCGACTTAACGATTGAATTTTAACATTTACTCCTATCCATTATTCAACGATTTTTTTTCTGAAACCTTTGCAATATGCCACTCATTTAAAATCATGTGTGGTTCTCATGATCTACATGTAACCGATACATTAGCACACTGCTAATCGTATAAGTTTGGCTGGTACATTAGCACTCTGCCATTTGTACAGGTTTGGTCAGCACATTAACACACTGCCATTCGTACAAGTTTGCTCGGCACAACGTTTTTCGTTTTTTATAAAAATCAGAAGCTCTTATACAGTCTATTACCATGTGACCAATTTATTCAGAAATTAATTTCTGCTTTTTAGTACGCAAAAAACGTTGTTTTTTTATAAAATATTTTTTTATAATATAATTTTTTTTATGATTGGCTGAACACTTTTTCATTCACACTATTACGTCATGAATCGGAATCTAGAGTTGAATCATAATTGAGATATTGGAGAAGACTCGAAATCGACTCAGTTTGATTATGTTACTTCAGATGCCATAAGTCCACAGGTGTTCTGCAAGTTACTCAGAAATTTCCGTAGGAGCTTCAAAAATCTATGCACGTTTCAGAATATAAAGAAAAAGTTCCCTTAACCCCTAACAGGCCATCGGGGCAGATTCGCCTGTTTCTATAACCTCGGCATATGAAGGGGTTGTGCGGTTAGCACAACGCCCAGCCGCCTTTACCCCCCCCCCCCAACTTAAAGGCAGGTTCCCATTTAAAGCTGGGGGACTTTCACCATGGCCTGAAAAATTCCGAAGGCTCTCACTGAGATTCGAATCCTGGACCCTCCGGTCGACCCGTCCTCTCTTTCAGAATATAAACTAACTTACAAATATTTCACAGATGGATACTTAAATACGCAATTGATACTATCGACTAATCAGACGAGGGATAGAGTATCCAATGTGATTTAATTACTACAAGTGCAATGATATGATAAGGAGATGAACTAAAACATCATCTAACATAATTTTGCATTTTCATCCTGGTCCTTCATGGAGTGTGGGGTGGAAGAGGTGGATGGTGGGGGGTAATTAAATAAACCTAACAGATATGGAGTTTCCAGGTACCAACGACACATTTGTACCTCAATTGTATTGGTACACATTCCAAGCTATTCTGTTTTTATAGAATCTGTTTAGCGTATATTGAATCTCATCGAGGTTACATAAGTTTCAATTTAAAAAACTCAATTTTTTTCATTCATTTTTCGAGTCTTAATTACATCGAATTTACATTTTTTTTGATGGCTTGATTTAATTGCTTAATAATTAAAACTGGTAAATTCATTTATTGGCAACAATTTTGTAAACTAAAAATATAAAGAAATATAAAGAAAAACATGGATAAATATTTCAAAGTAATAAAAATAATAGCGAGAAACCCCCAGTCATTTTAACAACAGACGCAGAATTAAACTAGCTGGTACGTTATTCAAATATATCTTTCAATAATACAACAACGGAGAGGGTTAGAGTTGACTTAATCATTTCATGGCCATATATATCAATGAGTAGCCTACACTCTGAGACCGAATGACATTTTCTACAGTCTGTAGAGTTTGATTCATTGCTGATATAAGTAGGGACTGGTGTCGTACCCGTGTAGTACTGACACACACACACAAATGACAAACAAATAAACAAACGACCAAACAAGACAAATGGTATTCTTGTGAATATAACGTTCACCTATCACACACATGGACTGTATTTTAGCTTTTAAGACAGCGACATACGTTGTATAAATACATTATTCCAGATATTCATCATCTTCTTCTATAGGCTATCTTCTATAGGAATAGGACACTTACATTTGTTCAAATTAGGCCACTCAATCACTCATCGTAAGTTCAAATTGTCTGTCCATATACATTTGGGCAGGGGGTGATGGTCGCGCGTTTTGTCTTTTTTTCGATTTCCAGAGAGACAAGGGGATTCTGGGTGGGGTCATAGTGAAAGTTCCCTTCCTGTCTCCAGTGGTGCTTCTGTGGCCATTGCGTATTCGGTTATGGTGGGGATGAAAGAAAGGCAATACATCTACACTTTTGCATGCATCCTTTTATCCATTTTCCCATCCATTTATTAATTCTTCTGTGTTCTTACATATTCATCAATACGCCAATCTTTTTTAGCGCCCCCCCCCATTTATTTATTCATCTGTGCTTCAGTCTATGAATCCACTGATTCATCCATTGATTCATTCACTGATTCATCCATTGATTCATTCATAGATTCATCCATTGATTCATCCATTGATTCATCCACTGATTCATCCATTCATTCATCCATTCATTCATCCATTGATTCATCCATTGATTCATCCACTGATTCATCCATTGATTCATTCACTGATTCATCCATTGATTCATCCAGTGATTCATCCATTGATTCATCCATTCATTCATCCACTGATTTATCCATTGATTCGTCCATCAGTCCACCCATCTGTATCCACCCAAATCATTTGTTGCTCATTTCATAAGTCTAGTATATACAGTTTAAAGTTTAAACAACCAGAGAATTTCTCCTCTATACAAACAACACGAAGAACAAGAAAAGTTACATCATTGGACACAGCTGATCGCATTTGCTTACTTTCTATTATAAAAAAAAAACTGTTAATTGAAATCTCGCGTCCATATAAAACTAACTAAATAGATGGCTAAAAAAGACACCATCTCCATAGAGACCGAATTCTCCAAGGAGAAGAAGGGGGAGATAAGCGTGTTGTCTGACATATAGACAGGGAAAGAAGAGAGATTTATTGCCTTTGATTATCTCCCGCTCAGTGTTCTCTAGTGTTTGAACAAGTTGAACAGTGGATGTATAAAATCTGTGATTATAATACTCAACATGTAATGAGTTTACATACTTTAATAAAACAGTGATTAACTATCCTATAATAAAAAATGTAAAGCCTTGGATATATGTGTTATATATGAAAGTAAAACCACTAAACTGAATAACTTAGATATAACAACAACATAACTATCCAGTGGTCTTATCATCTTGTGTTCTATTTTGAAGGGTTTAGTTCAGCCATGGGCGAAATACGGCCCGAGGGCCAAATTCCAGCCCGCGGCTTGTCACTCGTTGCAGATAGAAGCAAACCACTAGCTTGTCATACAATAACGTTTTCACTTATATTATGGGATGTCAACACTCTAACAACTTTTCTTGTTTCGGCCTGCCGAACAGACGCAACGTGGCCCAGACACAAAAAGTTTGCCCACCCCTGGTTTAGTTCATACTCACATGGTCATGAGATGTTGAGGTTTGGGGCCTGTGCCATGTCAATTTAAATTCAAATCCAAAATACATTCATACATATCCCAGATACATTCATACTGACAGGCTTTCGGAGCCGCCAATTTTTTTTCCGGTTCCGGCTCCCACAAATTGGACGGCTCCGGTTCCCTATTAAGATAGTATCACACGAGACAAAAAATTTTGTGATTGCGCCACGCAAACATGCCGCTGATAAAAAGTTATGCAAATTTTGTCGCGTTCACCCCCCATAGCAGGCCCGTATCGTGCGAGGGGGCCAAGGGGGTCGGGCCCCCCCTGTGTTTTGTCTGGCCCCCCTCTGCTTATTTGTTCTACTTTGTAAAATGTATTACCTGCCCCCCTGCTATTGCCTGGCCCCTGCTGTAGAATGCCTGGCACCTGCTGTAGAATTTTCACGCTACGGGGCTGCCCCATAGTCAGGAACTTGAAAAATATACGCATGTCGGTTTTACTAAAAACAAACCATTTCAGGGCATCCAGAATCATATCATTATTTTCGACCGAGGTTTCACTAGTCGCCATTTTCATAAGTAATAAAAAGTTATTTCAATTATCAAATTACCAAATAGTAAAATGATACATTATTTAAAATATTTTAAAGACTTCAGTATTTATATTTATTATTTATAAATTCGAAGTGACTATTCGGACCCGGGAACCAATTAACTCCGATTTTTATTCGGACCCCGTCCCAATAAAGTCTGATTGTTATTCGGACCCGTGGCAAATATGCACTTAGCTTAGCTATACATAAACTTTATTATTGCATTTTTATAATTGTTTGAATTGTATGATTTAATAGTTACTCAGTGTCTAGGGTTCCACTAAGCGGACTCTGTATTATTATTTTTTCGGGTTCCGTCTAATAAAGTTTAAATATAGCTAAGCTTAGTGCATATTTGCCACGGGTCCGAATAACAGTCGGATTTTATTGGGACCCGGGTCCGTATAGCCACAGCCTTATAAATTTATCTACTCTATTTAAGATATTCTGTTTATAATAAAATTATTAAATACAGAAAGCGACCATTTTGTTTTTAGTCTATTACAAATTCGCGGCAGCCCCGTAGCGTGAAAATTCTACAGCAGGGGCCAGGCATTCTACAACAGGGGCCAGGCAATAGCGGGGGGGGGGCAGGTAATACATTTTATTAAGTAGAGCAAATAAACAGAGGGGGCCAGACAAAACGCAAAAGGGGCTAAGCCCCCCCCTGACCCCCACACACGCTTCGGGCCTGATTCGCGGTAAAATAATAATACGAAATGACGCGTTCTATTTGTCGTCTTAGTAAAAATGTATTTTAATGATTGATACAATTATTCTATGAAATAAAACAGTTTTAACTTTATATATAACAAAATAACATGGCAATAAAAAAATTTCGGACGGTAAACAATATTTAAACGAACACAAAACGATTCCACATTAAAGATTTCTTGTTGTGATGTGCGTGCACGCTATCATTTTAACGCTGTTACTGTTGTGGCGTTCGTAAAAATAACAACATTGCCAATTGTAGGAGGCAAACAATCAAACAAATTTGGAATTTTAAAGCTAAAAAACAAAAATTCTGCTGTAAAAAAAAAACATTTGGGAGCCATGGAGCCACCAGATTTTTTCGGCTCCGGCTCCGGCTCCAGCAAAAAGTAGCGGCTCCCGGCTCCTCGGCTCCGGCTCCGCAAGCCTGTTTAATCATACATATCCCATATACATCCATGCATATCCCAGATACATACATACATATCTCAGATACATTCATACATATCCCAGATACATCCATACATATCCCAGATACATTCATACATATCCCAGATACATGTTTACTATTGCTACCACCCTCCTCCCACATCTCCAAAGCACTGCTTTTTATCAGAAGATTTTGTAATATTGTCAAGAAAATTAATGTCTTTGCAAACCCATCATTCCTTGAAAAATGTCCAGACATAACATTGTATCAATATCAACGTCTTGTTATTTTGTTTTGTGTATGACGTGATCATGTCTTGTGTGTGACGTGATCGTGTCTTGTGTGTGACGAGATCATGTCTTGTGTGTGACGTGATTATGTCTTGTGTGACGTGATCATGTCTTGTGTGTGACGTGATCAATGTTCCCTCTAAGGTGTGGTATTAAGTGAGCAAAACATTTTTGTCTCTGAGCGACATTTTGTTTGAGGCCAAAATTTGTGAGCGATTTAAGCGATTCGTTCGTCGGAGTGAGCGATCGTACGTGTAGTATGAGCGACTCTCTGAATTCGTGTGAGCGATCGCTCGCGCTCTCAGCTTAGAGGGAACATTGGACGTGATCATGTCTTGTGTGTGACGTGATCATGTTTTGTGTGTGACGTGATCATGTCTTGTGTGTGACGTGATCATGTCTTGTGTGTGACGAGATCATGTCTTGTTTTTTCTCATTCTGGAATTTTACTGGATCTGAAAATATAAAAAATGGAATCCTACAAAATACTGGAACAATTACTAAGCAAAAAAAATTATTATCATTTTAACTTGTTATAAGTTGATAGCTTGTATCCAATAATTTCTTCATCAATCGTCTCTAAAACATTAATGACTTTCAACACAATATATTGTAGAGCGAATCACTTATCAAAATCAAAATTCTATATTCATTGGTTCAGTAATCTAAAGTCATAATTCCTGGAGATGTCTGGGAATCTTTTGTCCTATTTAAGGAGATTTTTGGGAATCTTTTGTCCTATTTAAGGAGATTTTTGGGAATCTGAAGTCCTATTTACAGGAGCCACAAGACAGATTTAAACACTATGTATTACTCAGCTTCATCTAACAGAATTTATTTGCTATATAGCTAGCCACAGCTAAATGCAAATGATTTGATTTAGTTTCAGATGAATTTATGATAAATATTATGCAAATATTTTTTTAAAAAAGATATTTAAATTGGTCAGACCACTTTTTATCAATGTTGGTCTATTTATGTGAAAACATTTAAAGAGAATAATAATAATAATAATAATAATAAAAAGGATACAATTGACTCAATATTAGTAAAGCTATTTCACCATACTGAATACAATTTTCAAGGTGTGTTGAATTGTACATTTTTAAAATAAAATATATCCTAATGAATTTCTTTCTAAACAATGCCTTAATTCTTTTGAACAAATATATTGTAATCTTTAAAATATGTTCTCATGTATTTTTTTGAAATAGTCTCGTATCCAGAGAAAACTTTTTTCGAAAAGTGTGTAAATTTATTTTTATTCTTCCTTGACTAGATGGATCAATGGGAGATAACTAATCCAAACCCAGAGAAAGAAGAAAATGCAACTCTTGAGGACTATCTCAAACTGTTTGCAGACGGCCATGAGAATTCTGGGATTAACACTGTCGTCATCCTATTGGTCTACGTTCCTGTCTTTCTGGTGGCTTTCTTTGGCAACCTTATTGTACTTTTGGTGATACTCACTGACTCACGCATGCGCAAAAGCACGGCCAATTACTTTCTGGTCAATTTGGCAATCACAGACTTACTAGGTAAGTGTTTTTTTTTGTTACGTACAATTTGTTAATAACAAAACACTAAGTTAGAAACAGACTGGGTAAATTGTACACATTAGTGGATTAAGATTATAAGTAAAGTTAGCACGTTCTTAATGCATGGGGGGGGGGGAAACCCAACAAAAAGCAACAACATCATAACAGCATTTTCCTTGAATTATCATATTCGTGAAGTATATTGTCATTTTTATAAAAATAGAATAGTGTAAATGAATAACCCCAGTACATGGTGTTCACTGATAGAAAGCTATATAACCCCAGTAGCTTGTGTTCACAGATAGAAAGCTATATAACCACAGTAACTTGTGTTCACAGATAGAAAGCTATATAACCACAGTAACTTGTGTTCACAGATAGAAAGCTATATAACCACAGTAAATTGCAGAGGCGTCCCTAGGGGTTTGGGGGCCTGGGGGGCTTGGCCTTTTTGGGGGCCCCTGCAGATTTGACATATGATATCATGACATGAGATAACGTACTTAATAAATGTATGTCTAAATTCAAATTAGTACAGTATATCAATAAAATTAACAAAAAATAATCATTAAAACTCTTTTAATGAATAATTCCTTAGTTTAGTGACGAGATAATGCACAAGTGACAAATCTCAATTCATTTTGCCTCACGTTGTGCTTTCTGTGCAGTAAAGGCATTTATAACATCATCTAAGTCAATGTTGTCTAGTATTTTTGACTTCACTTACATTAAAGACATGCTGCTAAGCCTTTCTTGCGTCATTGTACTCCTGATATAGTTTTTGATTGACTTTGAGTTTTGAGAATAATCTCTCAGATGATGCAATGGAAGTGGCCTGAGTTAGCAGTATTTGGATGGAGGTTGCAAGGTTTGAGCAAACATCATTACCATATGAAGCCAGCTTCCTCAATAAGTCAGTTGGTGATTGTGGTACTGGTTTGTTGATGAAAGTGCTCTTGCATCAATGACACCATTGAAAAAGTGATTTGCCTGTATGTCATCATACAAACAGGAAAAAGTAACAGTTTTTCATCAGTGTGTAATCATCCATAGAATTCAAGAGGTGTCTTGGTTTAAGAAGAACCCTAAAGGTGCCCACATGGTTTTGCAACCTTTGGAATCTATCCTTCATCTCCATATGAAGTCTATCAAGCACTTCTGTCGCAACACTTTTGAATTGCAGTTCTATTTACAGTCCTAGATCAGAACTCAACTCCCCATCAAGTCTTTTCTTTCTTCAGGTTGTTTTGCCTACAGGAAATCCATAGCATTCAATTCCTTCTTTTGCTCTTTCGATGGATTGGGTGATCAATTTCGTCCGTTTCTCATCATTTTGATGAAAGCATGAAAGGGTCTTAATCTCTTCAACATCTTTGTCAAGATGCAAGGAAAGCGACGACGTAGCTTCTTCTCTTGAGTACCACCATGTAGGCCTACTACTCTCCTTTTTTAGTTTCCTGGCTCCAGTCTCTTTCAGTTTGGTCTCTGGGGTGAATTGGAAAAAAGGTTGAGCAATTCATGAAAAAAGGTGACAATTGCTAGATCTATCTCAGCAGAATGAAGAGCTGCCAAGTTGAAAGAGTGATTATCACAGTTCAGAAATGTTACGTTTGGATTTATGTCTAAGAGACGTTTCTGCCGGCCAGACCGACGGCAACTCATTGTGGCTGCGTTATCATAGATTTCATCTGTGCACAGATTTAAAGTCTAGTTCAATGTCTTAAAGAGTTTTCAGAACAAGTTCTTCAATATGTTGTGCATCTTGCTTCACAATTTCAAAATAACCAAGGAATGACTCTTTTATTTCAAAATTCTCGACATCCAAATTACGAACTTTAAGGATACTTGTTCTTTGTGAGAAAGATCTGGAGTGGAATCAAACATCAGAAAAAAGTAACAAACTTGCTTGACTTTCCCAACAATTGACTCCCTATCTTTATTGCCCATCAAGCTTATGAACTCATGTTGAATTATTCAAGTGATGTTACGCAACTTCATCAAATTCTGCAAGAAATTTCAAAGATTCTAGGAAGTTCCCAGGACTTGGAGAATCTAGTACTTCTTTGTGGCCAAGTAAGCTTGAGTTGGTTTTTGCTAAGTACTTGACAGCTGTTGGTACACTGCAATATCTTTATATGAATTATCTGAATGGTTATACTTATCTTCGCCATGTTCATGGTCTTCTTTGTTTTCAATGCTATTATCAGCTTTCTTCTTAAAAAACCCATCAAATTTTCCTTGATTTTGCAGCCTCTCGTCTTTCTGTAGCACGCTTTTTCCGTTTTGTAGTGTTAAAATAAAAAAATTGGAAACTCGTTTGGGGCCCCCCTCAAGCGGGGGCCCGGGGGACGTTCAAATTTGGACCCCCCCTCCCCCCACCCTAGCTAAGCCACTGGTAACTTGTGTTCACAGATAGAAAGCTATATAACCACAGTAACTTGTGTGCACAGATAGAAAGCTATATAACCCCAGTAACTTGTGTGCACAGATAGAAAGCTATATAACCCCAGTAACTTGTGTGCACAGATAGAAAGCTATATAACCACAGTAACTTGTGTGCACAGATAGAAAGCTATATAACCCCAGTAACTTGTGTTCACAGATAGAAAGCTATATAACCCCAGTAACTTGTGTGCACAGATAGAAAGCTATATAACCACAGTAACTTGTGTGCACAGATAGAAAGCTATGTAACCCCAGTAACTTGTTCAGAATGTGAACAGCTTTCTATCTGCGAACACAATTATAGATGCCATTGACACAGTACAAGTTAATGATTCGACAAATTATGATCCCGTTATTGTGCTAATTTTTTATCTTTTTAATTATCAAAAGAGCCATTTTAGTATGTTAAATGGCATCCAAGATGGCGAAAAGGAAAATATAGAGCATAAACATGATTATGCTTATGATTAAACTCTATGTTCGGGGGAGGGGGGAGAGTATCTTACCAAAACTAGTTGGTGCTTAGTGCATGAAGATTAATTGATCTACACTGTAGTCAGACGAAAACGCACAATAATAGACTGATTGGGGATAACCATTTAGTTTTCTACAGGATATGCCTGTACATACTGTTGAAGCTCAACATTTAGTATCACACAAATTATGTCTTTAGACTAACGTAAGGTTGTAATAAACTATGATGTAAAAACCACTAAACACAGAAGTGCCAGTTTTGTGCAAGCTTGATGAAATCTAACTAAACAACACAAGCTGTTTGAATGATCAGTTGTTCACTGTATGTTGGGAGTTCAAATCCAAATGTACCAATTCACCGCGATCTGTGACCATAGCGCACAAGTCACAACTAATATAAATCACGTCCAATGGATTGTACCTCTTGATTTTTGTTTATCATGATAAGTTATTTTATTGCAAACCAATTTTCTTTGTAAATGACTTGTAAATCATTGTCAGTATTATTGAATGCAATAAGCCATTGTTATTGTGGTGAAAATATTTAACCATTGATTAAAAAAAACCCTACTAAAGTAAACTAAATGGAATTATTCAGTTGTTAACATTTAAGTTTATTTTGTATTTCACCAAAGTTATTTTTATGTTTAATTATTTAGTTTGTTTATTGTTACCGTTTTAAAAAAGGAGATTGGATTACATTCGATTATTAAAATAAAAAAAAAACAATAATGGTGTATGAAATATTCTTTGTGTAACTGAAGATGTTCTCTTTATCTACTCAAAACTTTCTGAAATTGCAGACATAATAAAATTATCAAAGGAAAGTTTGATCCAGCTTTGGAGTTAAATTTCAGTTACTGAATCTTTCTTAATCAGACACCAGTGATAGTGTAATGGCCGATAAAAGAAAGTTTTATTATCTTGGTCAAACTGAGTCACTAATGTTTTTTTCCCCAATATTATAATAAACTTATAAACGTATTATACAAAAAAATCGACACAAATTGATGACAATATGCACTTATTGCAATCAGCTTCAATCCATTTGTCATAATCATAATACATTTGTAAACAATGAACAGGATAATAATGCTGTTAATATTGATATTGTTATTCCGTAGCTATTGTTACATATTGTTACATACTGCGACATTTTTCAATCCAAAGTAGTCTATATAGATTGTTTGATCTAGAAGAAATCAAAGTCTGTCTATATAGATTGTTTGATCTAGAAGAAATCAAAGTAGTCTATATAGATTGTTTGATCTAGAAGAAATCAAAGTAGTCTATATAGATTGTTTGATCTAGAGGAAATCAAAGTCTGTTTATATAGATTGTTTGATCTAGAAGAAATCATAGTATGTTTATATAGATTGTTTATTCTAGAAGAAATCAAAGTCCGTTTATATTGATTTTTAATCTAGAAGAGATCAAAGTCTTTTTATAAAGAATGTTTGATCTAGATAAAACCAAAGTCTATTTATATTGATGTGTGTAGCAATAAATTGTCTTTCCCGCCATCATCTTACTTTATTGATTCATGTCTGACATGATAATGAAACGTCAGATAGAAAATAAATAACTACATTAGTTTGGATAAATAGAGTGCGTTGATAAATTATCTATCTATCTATCTATCTATCTATCTATCTATCTATCTATCTATCTATCTATCTATCTATCTATCTATCTATCTATCTATCTATCTATCTATCTATCTATCTATCTATCTATCTATCTATCTATCTATCTATCTATCTATCTATCTATCTATCTATCTATCTATCTATTTGATCTAGCAGACTATGTGTGTTTGTCTATTTGTTTATATATCATTTATGAACACATACAGTACATTCCGAGCTACCTTCTACCGAAGACAATATTACTCTAGGGAAGAATACAGCAATCTTCAATCCGGACACGTCACTCACTCTTCTGACAACACTACCAGGCAGGCCACATTACGATGCCATGTCAAGTCCCTTATGGTGATAGTGTTGCAGTATGGTGAAACTGTCGCCCAACGGGGACACCGTGATCGAAGTGAGTCAACCTAGTTTGATTCAGACAATCATCAGCCAGTGACGACACTACAATGAATTCCATCAGTATATTTCTCTTCGCCAAGATATCAACGAACTATGAAATTTTCATACTTTGAAATTTGGACGTCACTGAGATAAGACTTCATACTTTTATATGTGTTATAACAGAAGTAAAACTTTATACTTTTATATGTGTTATAACAGAAGTCAAAATTCATACTTTTACATGTGTTATAACAGAAGTCAGACTTCATACTTTTATATGTGTTATAACAGAAGTCAGACTTAATGCTTTTAAATTGTTATAACAGAAGTCAGACTTCATACTTTTATTTGTGTTATAACAGAAGTCAGACTTCATACTTTTATGTGTGTTATAACAGAAGTAAGACTTCATACTTTTAATGTGTTATAATAGAAGTAAGACCTCATGCTTTTAAATTGTTATAACAGATGCTCAGCTCTCTCCAACATCCTCATGGAAGATTTTATGGTTTATATTACATTTTCAAATATGACTGGACATATCTATTTGTTTAGTCTCTTAC
The DNA here is from genome assembly GCA_021962125.1 of Bulinus truncatus. Classification (NCBI taxonomy): domain Eukaryota; kingdom Metazoa; phylum Mollusca; class Gastropoda; family Planorbidae; genus Bulinus; species Bulinus truncatus. Next base: position 1,163,016 of record JAGDYQ010000206.1, on the reverse strand, counting down.
TTTTGCATTTAAGAGAAGACAACTTTGTGATTGACGTGAACCATTTACTTTACCTTCATGTCTTTTTTTTTAAAATTTTGTTAAATGAATGCCATTAGAAGCAGCAAGTTTCAAAATTGTATTTTTGTGTGTGGTTTCAATGTTTCAAAATCATTTGGTGTTGTATTCAATCGAAATAGTAAAACACAATCACAAACACACACACGTACACACACTTATTAAATCTCCTTTAGTGAGATAGTAACCAATCTGCTAATTAACTAGCTCACTGCTGCATCAATTAGACAGGTGTTCGTTTTACCGACATTAACAGGCTGGTATTTTTAACAAAAGAAAAAAGCAAATTTAAATCGCAATTTTAGAACAAGTTAATTAGACATCTTTATTGGATAATCGTTCAAATTAAACTGTCACCACAGATTTAAAACATCTGAATAGTAGACACGTTGAAAGGTTTACACATTGTATTGTTAACATGTGAATGGTTTACACATTGTATTGTTAGCATCTGAATAGTTGACACGTTGAATGGTTTACACATTGTATTGTTAGCATCTGAATATTTGACACGTTGAATGGTTTACACATTGTATTGTTAACATCTGAATGGTTTACACATTGAATGGTTGTACACATTTTATTGTTTACACATTGCATTTTCAACATCTGAATGGTTTACGCACTGTTTACTCTAAACATTTAAACATTTGAATGGTTAATGCACTAAATGGTTTTCTTATTGAATGGTTTACACATTTAATGAATTACATACTTCGTAATAGTTTACACATTAAATGGCTTAACAGCTTAACATCTTAACAGTTTTAAATTGGAATGGTTTTATTATCGGTATGGTTTACACATTTATTTATTTAATGTCTAAATGGTTTACTAAATGAGTGTTTTTACACACTGAATGGTTTACACATTAAAAGTTTAACATCTGAATGATTTAAACATTGAATGATTTAAACATTGAATGATTTAATATATGTATGGTTTAAAATATGACTGACTTACGTACTATACGGTTTAGCATTTGTATTATTAAATCATTGAATTATTCAGAATTGAAATAATCAGCTTAGCAGTTTACACAGTTGAATATTTTAAGTAGTAATCTAAAATATTATTTACCTTGCATTTACAATTTTATCTGACATGTTCTCTTGTGTTTCTCGCTTACACCGAAACGTTAAAGTTAAAGGAAGTATCCAAATAAACCCAGATATACAAATGAAGTAATTGTGTTTCTTTAACTAAACACAGATAAACCAAATAACTAATTTAGGGTTACAGGAGCTTAACCCTGATATACACGTGAACTAATTGCAGGTTACACGAACTAAACATGGTGGAATTAATTTCATTTCATTCATTAAAATGGTTTTAAAGTAAACAGACATGCCTGTCTATAAATTTCCAGCCTATCAATACCCAGCCTGTCTATCAATACCCAGCATGTCTATCAATACCCTGCCTGTCTATCAATACCCAGCATGTCTATCAATACCCAACCTGTCTATCAATACCCTGCCTGACTATCAATACCCAACCTGTCTATCAATACCCAGCATGTCTATCAATACCCAACCTGTCTATCAATACCCAACCTGTCTATCAATACCCAGCTTGATCCCCCAAGGCCGCTGTGACGAGGACGTGTGTACCCAGACAATGTAAGATGGTCTTTACCAGGGCCAAACTTTTTAAGTCTCGGGTCACATTGGGTTCGTAAATGTGACCGGCGGGCGGGGCCAAGTGCAGACATGACATGTAGTGCTGGCATGAATTAACATAAATTAAAGGTACACGGCGAAACATAAAAAGTTGTTGCTTTACGTTAATCTGAAACAAGTGGGCGGGGCGGATTAAATAAAGCGGTGGGACGGATTAAATAAAGCGGTGGGACAGATTAGGCCCGCGGCCATGGCTGGTCAATACCCTTAATATTTAATCAATCACAGTAATGTACTTATACATTGACTGGCAAAACACCTGGAGTGTACTATAAGAGTTATGGTAAAATACTTGGAGTGTACTATCAGAGTTATGGTAAAATACTTGGAGTGTACTATCAGAGTTATGGTAAAACATTTGGAGTGTATTATCAGAGTTATGGTAAAATACTTGGAGTGTACTATCAGAGTTATGGTAAAATACTTGGAGTGTACTATCAGAGTTGTCCTAATGGAGATTGTCAGGGTCCCTACATAGCTGGAGGATTTATAAGGGGCTCAAGATTAAATAGCGGCATTTAAAGAGCCCAAGATTAGATGGTTGAGTTGTAATGGGCCCAAGATTAGATGGTTGAGTTGTAATGGGCCCAAGATTAGATGGTTGAGTTGTAATGGGCCCAAGATTAGATGGTTGAGTTGTAATGGGCCCAAGATTAGATGTTGAGTTGTAATGGGCCCAAGATTAGATGGTTGCTTTTTGAGGCTCAAGGGTGTATGTCTGACATCCCTGTGTAGTTGTGTATGTCTGACATCCCAGTGTATGTCTGTGGATCTGTGTAAATTGAAATTTGTCGTGACATAGAACACTTTGTAGTCTATGAGTCTGTTGTAACAACCGGTACATTAAGAAGTCATTTAGACTAAAACGTTTTTTATGAGATCGTCTTTTGTGATGACGTTAGAATTCAATTCTCTCATTTATAACATTCGAGGGCCATCTTACGAAACGAAAACCCCAGGTTTATTTGTACTAACATACTAGACAGACAAACTTAGATAAAAAAAAAAATGTAAAAACAAATACAATTTCAGACATTCATAAGCCGTGGCGAACGTATACTAGAGTCCAGTGAGACAGATTACCTGTATCAGAAATGTATGTCCTGTAAATTATCGAAGGGCGGATACAAACCTTTTTACCAAATGTAACATCACTTTGTGTGAGAATGTTTAGAACGTTATTTTTTTACACTTTGTTCATCTCAGCATCAATTAGTGGCATTTTTTAAAAATTAAAATGAAATGTGAGATCTTTGAGGAAACGACAGAATTCTGGCCGCTAAGAAATGTTTTTGTAGTAAAAGTAGCAAAAAAGGATGATTTCGGAAAATATAAAACAATAGAAAGATCTTTTTTTTTTAAAATGGAAAAAATGACAATGTTTATAAAACTACTGAATTATTTAAAAAAAAAAAACATTTTATTTTTTTTTAAATTTGAATCTAACCCATGCAAAAATAAAGCGACAAACTGGACAAAGTGGAAAGTCAAACTGTACAGACACAACGGTCAGACAAATTGGACAAACTTGACAGACATACTGTACATATAAAATGGAGCAAGTTAAAAGTTACGCTGGACAAACAAATTAGACAGCTGGACAGACTAGACAGACAAACTGGACAGACATACTGGACTAACTAACTGGACAGACATACTGGACAGGCATACTGGACTAACTAACTGGACAGGCATACTGGACATACATACTGGACAGGCATACTGGACAGGCATACTGGACATACATACTCGACAGACACACTGGACAGGCATACTGGACAGACAAACTAAACAGATAAACTGGACATACACACTGGACAGGCATACTGGACAGCCACACTGGACAGGCATACTGGACAGACAAACTGGACAGGTATACTGGACAGACAAACTGGACAGGCATACTAGACAGACACACTGGACAGGCATACTGGACAGACAAACTGGACAGGCATACTGGACAGACACACTGGACAGGCATACTGGACAGACAAACTGGACAGGCATACTGGACAGACAAACTGGACAGGCATACTGGACAGACACACTGGACAGGCATACTGGACAGGCATACTGGACAGACAAACTTGACAGGCATACTGGACAGACACACTGGACAGGCATACTGGACAGACAAACTGGACAGATAAACTAAACTGATAAACTGGAGAATATACTGGACAAAAGTCTATAACTATATGTCTAACATTGGCGTGACTATACATTCTATTGAGTTCTGTTACTTTCCAGCATTACGTCATACGATGTCAAGGTCAACCATGGCTAAACCAACCAATCGATTTATTTCTACCATAATTAAGCCAGGTTATACCGCTACTTAACTTGTTATGGACATAATTAAACCCGATCATCAATAAACTTGATTAGTTTAGAAAGTTTGTCCTGAGGTCGTGATGACCCGGCCCATTCTGCGTCGATGGCTGTCATGTGATCGATATCTTCCCTGGCAGATACAGTACAGCCAGAAGTAAAACATGCCACTTAAAAAAGTCTAGTTGTGAAGCAGGAAAAAAAACAACCAAAAACATCTGAAGTATCAATAATCTAGGATAACTGAAATGAAGAACTGAAAAACTGAAGAACTGAAAAACTGAAGAACTGAAAAACTAAAGAACTGAAGAACTGAAGAACTGAAAAACTAAAGAACTGAAAAACTGAAGAACTGAAAAACTAAAGAACTGAAGAACTGAAGAACTGAAAAACTAAAGAACTGAAAAACTGAAGAACTGAAAAACTGAAGAACTGAAAAACTAAAGAACTGAAGAACTGAAAAACTTAAGAACTGAAAAACTGAAGACTTAAGAACAGAAGAACTGAAAAACTGAAGAACTGAAAAACTGAAGAACTGAAAAACTTAAGAGCTGAAGAACTGAAAAACTGAAGAACTGAAAAACTGAAGAACTGAAAAACTGAAGAACTAAAAAACTGAAGATAAAATGTCGATAGAGTCGTTCAATGAGCAGTCGGTACCCCATTGGTGGTGACATTTTCATGAAATAAAATTTGATAAATATACATTGTCTGTTTAGTTTAGCTGCCGGTCATCAATATCATTAGTATCCTATATAAATAATCCATGCAGCAATACTGTTCAATAAACAACGCAGAAAACTGATGCAAAAACAATGAACTAAAAATTGGTTCTCAAACTTATGAGATCCGCGGTCCACTAAGAGATGGCAGGGCCAGGGCCTTAGCTGGGCTGTAGAGCCAAATGATGGTCTACAAAGAGATGACAGGCCAGAGCCCTTAATGGGCTGTAGAGCCAATTGAAGAAGGTCTACAAAGAGATGACAGGCCAGAGCCCTTAATTGGGCTGTAGAGCCAAAGGAAGATGAAGGTCTACCTGTCCGGTTTTCATGAATCCACTGTCAAGAAAGAAAAAAAAAAATAATTTAAAACAAAAAGGAAAACTAAATTCAATTTTATTGATTCTTGACTAAGTAATTATAAAATTGTGTTTCGACCCACTTCAATCAGCTCACAAATCACAGATACCAACAATCAAAGATTGAAATGTCAGAATTAAAATAACATCTGATAAAAACATTTTCTTATATTTTACGTGACTGGTTCATTGAACATTTGGGGCTTTAGATTCTCTAAGTGGTTCTTTATCTATTAAAGGTCATAGGTCAATGCATATGGGACATTTCAAGCAATGGTGGAGAACTATTTTGAAACAGTGTAAAAAAAAACGAGTATTGTTATAAAAAATCAAACTTGAAACACTATTTAAAAAAAGAAAGTAACAATATTGTTAACACTAAACGTCACTCATAATTACAATAACAAAATATTTAATGCGATAATTGAGCTGTGCAATCTTTCAGCTGTGCAATCTTTCAGCTGTGCATCTTTGAACTGTGCTTTTATAGCTGTGCAATCTTTGAGCTGAACTTTAGTACGTGTCCAGTAACTGAGGTTTGGTACGTGTCCAGTAACTGAGGTTTGGTACGTGTCCAGTAACTGAGGTTTGGTACGTGTCCAGTAACTGAGGTTTGGTACGTGTCCAGTAACTGCGGTTTGGTACATGTCCAGTAACTGAGGTTTGGTAGGCGTCCATTAACTGGGGTTTGGTACGTGTCCAGTAACTGAGGTTTGGTACTTGTCCAGTAACTGAGGTTTGGTACGTGTCCAGTAACTGCGGTTTGGTACATGTCCAGTAACTGAAGTTTGGTACGCGTCCATTAACTGGGGTTTGGTACGTGTCCAGTAACTGAGGTTTGGTACGTGTCCAGTAACTGAGGTTTGGTACGTGTCCAGTAACTGAGGTTTGGTTCGTGTCCAGTAACTGAGGTTTGGTACGTGTCCAGTAACTGCGGTTTGGTACATGTCCAGTAACTGAGGTTTGGTACGCGTCAATTAACTGGGGTTTGGTACGTGTCCAGTAACTGAGTTTTGGTACGTGTCCATTAACTGAGGTTTGGTACGTGTCCAGTAACTGAGGTTTGGTACGTGTCAATTAACTGGGGTTTGGTACGTGTCCAGTAACTGAGGTTTGGTACGTGTCCAGTAACTGAGGTTTGGTACGTGTCAAGTAACTGAGGTTTGGTACGTGTCCAGTAACTGAGGTTTGGTACGTGTCCAGTAACTGAGGTTTGGTACGTGTCAATTAACTGGGGTTTGGTACGTGTCCAGTAACTGAGGTTTGGTACGTGTCAATTAACTGAGGTTTGGTACGTGTCCAGTAACTGAAGTTTGGTACGTGTCCAGCAACTGAAGTTTGGTACGTGTCCAGTAACTGAAGTTTGGTACGTGTCCAGCAACTGAAGTTTGGTACGTGTCCAGTAACTGAAGTTTGGTACGTGTCCAGTAACAGTTTTATTAATTTTACAAATTCCATCGTAGCTAACTGAAACCCCCTCCCCAATCTCATTAATTCACCACTACAGTGCTATCTGTTTGTCTTGAACTATGGTGTACCACATTCTTTAAAATAAATAAAGTCAATAACCAATGTGAAACCAAATCTTAGTTTAGTGCAAAAAAGTTATTTTTTTATTTCCACTGAGATAACTCTGTTCGTATGGTCAAGTAAAACTGACCCCACCAACGGTCAGTGTGAAATTGAGTTGTTTTATTTTACTTCCTGCTGTGTTCAACAAAGTGGACACTGTCCAGAGAAATATACATCCAGGAATCTCAGAACATTTTTTTAAAGATTTGTTCTATTAATAGAGTCATAATAAAGTTGAAAACAAATGCCCACTGAGCAGAAAGTGGACACCTAATTAAATAGTTTACACAAGTGATTAGAGAGATTAACATTGTTAAGACATCCATTATTTAACAATCGCAGAATGCAAAATAATGACAAACAAAACCCATGTGAAGTCTGTTACTAGCTAGTATGAAGTAATACATTCATCTCTAATTATATAGTTACTTTAGTTAGTAGCTATCAGGGAAAACGTAACTACCAGAGAGTTTATAACTACCATACAGTATATAAATACCACAGAGTATATAAATACCACATACCACTGAATATATAAATAACAGAGTATATTAATACCACTGAATATATAAATACCACTGAATATATAAATACCACATACCACTGAATATGTAAATACCACATAGTATATTAATACCACTGAATATATAAATACCACAGTTTACAAATACCACTGAATATATACATACCATAGGGTATATTATGTTGTAACTACCTGGTATGGTAATTATTTTGTATGATGTAAATCAGTAACTACTGAGTGAGTCAGTAACTACCGAGTGAGTCAGTATATATCCAGTGAGTCAGTAACTATACAGTGAGTCAGTATCTACCCGCATAATATATATCAAGTATAGGCATCGATATTTAAAAAAAAACCTCTTGCTATGACTATAAAATATGCCGCAATATTTTCTTGTTTTTTTTTCTAAATAGTGTACAACCTAATTATTGATACACAATAGCATATTAACACAAATATGGCAGCTATGGGGAGATCAATTTAAATAGATGGCATAAATTACTAATCTGTGTTTCTACGTAGCCAAACATGATACGACCATGTTACAGTGAACACAATATCAGTCAAACGTAATAATCGGACCAAGAAGAAGTAATAGGATGGACTCACCAGGGAATGGCTTGTTGTCGGGGGGAAGACATTGGGGTCATCCATGTCAACTCAACCAGTGGTGTTCACCCGACCCCCTCAGATCTTCCTGAAATTTTTATGGCTTGTGGTACATTCAAAGTTGAGTGATTCCTGAAAATTTTAGGCCATTTGGGCAAAAACTTTCTGAGATATGATTTTTTAAATTTTTAAGGGTAGTCTCGAGTGCGCGTGACATTTACATTTTGGCGATGTTTGAACGTAAATATTTCAAAAACTAAAAGATGTATCAGACTGAAATTTTCAGTATTTACTCATTGTTTTGTCCTAAGTTGAATGATGTATTTATTTTAAGTGTAGCTTGCACACAGAATGCCCTAAAAATTTCCAAACATTGCACTTCAGATAGTTTTCATCAATATTTGACTCGGTATAGCCAAGAACCTATAAGACATGAAATGATGTTTGTTATACATTTAGTAAGTACCATATATGTGTTTATTATTTTGATAGAGAATTCCTGTTAATCAATAATAGTGTACTCATGGTGGGCCCCTTTAAGCATCATGGTCGTCCATTTTTGCACTTATTGCGACCCCCAGATGACCATGTGGACAGTAATTCACACTTTTCATATTTTGCACACTTGTTAACCTTGGCAAGTACTAGCTATGGTGAAAATTTCATGTTGGTGTCTTAACGCCTTCTTGGTGAAAAATTGCATGCAATTGCATGATTATACACTATTATTGAATATAGCGTAGCGAATATTTCAAAAACTAAAAAAGGTATCAGGCTGTAATTTTCAGTATTTACTCATTGTTTTATCCTGAGTTGAATGATGTATTTATCTTAAGTGTAGCTTGCACACAGAATGCCCTAAAAAATTCCAAACATTGCACTTCAGACAGTTTTCATCATTTTATTTGACCACGCACGCTACGGGTCTCATTAACGTGTATTATGGTAAATCAGCATAGCAATGAAATGTAAATCAAATTTTGTGAAAAATACAGTTAGTTTTAAGTAGAAAATCAAATTACAGATTGTTTGTTTTTATCAACCATACAAGCAACCATGCAAGGCGGATATCATCATATGCTCATTATGCTGCCGATGCAGTTAACTGATGGTATCTTATCTATGTACACACAGCCCTACTATCAAACTGTTTCTTGCAATTGGCAAAATGCACATCATCATAGCAATACTATCTTGATGAGCTGCCAGACAACATTGGTGGTGGAAGATTGTACATTAGTGAATGTTATCCAGCAGATATCGTAACGACTTGGCCAAGTTAATCTGTTTGTAGGTGTTCTGTTCATGATCTTGACCAAGATGTTCAATAGAGTGTTCTGATATGCAATATTCAATAATAGTGTATAATCATGCAATTGCATGCAATTTTTCACCAAGAAGGCGTTAAGACACCAACATGAAATTTTCACTATAGCTAGTACTTGCCAAGGTTAACAAGTGTGCAAAATATGAAAAGTGTGAATTACTGTCCACATGGTCATCTGGGGGTCGCAATAAGTGCAAAAATGGACGACCATGATGCTTAAAGGGGCCCACCATGAGTACACTATTATTGATTAACAGGAATTCTCTATCAAAATAATAAACACATATATGGTACTTACTAAATGTATAACAAACATCATTTCATGTCTTATAGGTTCTTGGCTATACCGAGTCAAATATTGATGAAAACTATCTGAAGTGCAATGTTTGGAAATTTTTAGGGCATTCTGTGTGCAAGCTACACTTAAAATAAATACATCATTCAACTTAGGACAAAACAATGAGTAAATACTGAAAATTTCAGTCTGATACATCTTTTAGTTTTTGAAATATCTACGTTCAAACATCGCCAAAATGTAAATGTCACGCGCACTCGCGACTACCCTTAAAAATTTAAAAAATCATATCTCAGAAAGTTTTTGCCCAAATGGCCTAAAATTTTCAGGAATCACTCAACTTTGAATGTACCACAAGCCATAAAAATTTCATGAAGATCTGAGGGGGTCGGGTGAACAATTGTAAAAAAACTGGTTGAGTTGACATGGAATGACCCATTGAGCTATGTTGGTTGATGAAGTAACTGATCTATAAATACAAGTCTCCCTGGGTATTTCATGACTTGTACAGTCAAAGCAGGTTTTTTTTTTATAGTAAACCGGTGTCCACACTGATTAGGTTTCGGAATCTTTTCTCTTCAGTGGACAAACCTTTTCTTTAAACGTGTCACAAATTTAATATATTAATGTGAACAATATTCATTTAATGTATCAAACGTCCGAAGCAATATCCGAACATCCACAGCAGTATTCGAACATCCACAGCAATATCCAAACATTTACAGCAATATTCGAACATCCACATCAATATTCGAACATCCACTGCAATATTCGAACATTCACAGCAATATTCGATCATCCACAGCAATATTCGAACATGCCCAGCAATATTCGAACATCCACAGCAATGTCCGAAATAGGAATTTTTTTTTCAAAAATTTCCAAAGATATCAAATAATTTATTAATTTCTGCGTAATCTACATTCCATTATGAAAATTCTTGCCGGTGTCGTATTAAGTGGCTGGGGGCTGTTCGCCCAATGCGGCACGTTTCCTACTGTCAGAGGGGGCGCATATTTTGCTGATAATTGCCGTGATGGCTAAATTAACGAACACAATGTGACTGAAATAGTTCAAATTGTTTATTGCAAATATTTTTCACTTTATAAATGATACACAATAAATAAATTCACACAAAAACATGATTTCTACAAAAATAAATTCTGGCATTATCCGTACTTGAGTACAGCAATCATTCTTCAACCACATAATTTTTGCGTGCCTAACTACCTCATAATCCGAGATTAATACTATATGCAATGGAAGGATCTATTGCTATGTCGTTATAAAACGGGATTATTTACATCTGTTTGGTGCAGTCGAAGTTCGGTTACTTTCCGGCTTTGTTTATGTGATAAATATCACCAGGCCCAGCCCCCTCAGGCCCCCATCAGGTGCGGGGTTGCCTGGGGCCATCGTCCTCTGTCACTCACTAAAGCCGCTACCTAGATGTCACTCACTAAAGCCGCTACCTAGATGTCACTCACTAAAGCCGCTACCTAGATGTCACTCACTAAAGCCGCTACCTAGATGTCACTCACTAAAGCCGCTACCTAGATGTCACTCAATAAAGCCGCTACTAGGATAAAGATTTGAAGGTGACCCTGTATTTTAAAGGGAATTGAACCAAGTTGTCTGTATAGCAAACAACAACACGACAGTACAAATAAATCTTTAACTTAGTTTCCAAAAAAAGTAGCGAAAATAACATGGGATACTTTCACTAAACAGAGAAATGGTATTTTTGAATAATATGGGATACTTTCACTAAACAGAGAAATGGTATTTTTGAATAATATGGGATACTTTCACTAAATAGAAAAATGGTATTTTTGAATAATATGGGATACTTTCACTAAACAGAGATATTGTATTTTTGAATAATATGGGATACTTTCACTAAACAGAGAAATAGTATTTTTTAATAATATGGGATACTTTCACTAAACAGAGAAATGGTACTTTTGAATAACATGGGATACTTTCACTAAACAGAGAAATGGTACTTTTGAATAACATGGGATACTTTCACTAAACAGAGAAATGGTATTTTTGAATAACATGGGATACTTTCACTAAACAGAGAAATGGTATTTTTGAATAACATGGGATACTTTCACAAAACAGAGAAATGGTATTTTTGAATAACATGGGATACTTGCACTAAACAGAGAAATGGTATTTTTGAATAACATGGGATACTTTCACTAAACAGAGAAATGGTATTTTTGAATAATATGGGATACTTTCACTAAAAAGAGAAATGGTATTTTTGAATAATATGGGATACTTTCACTAAACAGAGAAATGGTATTTTTGAATAACGTGGGATACTTTCACTAAACAGAGAAATGGTATTTTTGAATAATATGGGATACTTTCACTAAACAGAGATATTGTATTTTTGAATAATATGGGATACTTTCACTAAACAGAGAAATAGTATTTTTTAATAATATGGGATACTTTCACTAAACAGAGAAATGGTACTTTTGAATAACATGGGATACTTTCACTAAACAGAGAAATGGTACTTTTGAATAATATGGGATACTTTCACTAAATAGAAAAATGGTATTTTTGAATAATATGGGATACTTTCACTAAACAGAGATATTGTATTTTTGAATAATATGGGATACTTTCACTAAACAGAGAAATAGTATTTTTTAATAATATGGGATACTTTCACTAAACAGAGAAATGGTATTTTTGAAATAAAACTGCCGAAAACATATAGTGAGAGAAGTTAAAAAAATACTCTGAAAATAACACACTAAAAGTTCGTATCTACACGCGTGTTCGTATTCTAGGGTATTTTAATATATTTCAAGTTTTTCGAAATTTTTAATCGTTCGTATTTTGAAAAGAGGTACGCCATTTCTAGAGCCCGTCAAGGACAACATAGAGCTTATTTGTGTCACTAGTTCTTGCGTCAGTTTGTCCGTACGGAGACAAACAAGCGCTAATTCTCTGAAAGATTTCTAGTCAGATTTTTCAGATACCACAGCATCCAATATTTATTTATTCTTACAAGTTTCTTTAGTTTTGTACTTGTGCTTGTGAAATTTTGGTAACTTCTTTTTATTCTGACACATTAAAATTATCTCTATCTTTGTATAGCTTTTATTACAATTGCTATGTCTGGTGGTGGTTTTAAAGCTGTGCATAGGAAAATATGAAAAAATGTTTTCGACCCACCCAAAATTCGTTTGCGACCTTCTTTGTGGGACACGACACACACTTTATGAACCACTGCAGAAGTAAGCTGCTTGCTTCGTGTCATGTACGTGTCATAAAACTACGGAACATCTATCTGGCCATAAATGAAGGCTACGATTGGTTTAGTCACTGCAGTGTAATTAGCTAGTGTAGCTAAAAAAAACTATTTTAAAAGCTATTTATCTGGGGTCATTGTCAAATTTAAAATGGAGTAAATGTGTATTACTATTGCCCAGGTCATGGAGTTGGTTTAATTTCAAGTCACAAAGGTGTCTTTGATGCTTCAGTAACACGTCTGTTATCCATCACTCTGTTATACATTGTCGACATATAGTCCTACTTTGTCCTGGGATATATGTTCAATTTTGTTACAGTCTGAGACGTTATTACTTTAATTTTCGGTCCCTTGGCAAGTCACATTTGGGATCCTAGGCACGTCACATTTGGGATCCTAGGCAAGGCACATTTGGGATCCTAGGCAAGGCACATTTGGGATCCTAGGCAAGGCAAATAGGGATCCTAGGCAAGTCACATTTGGGATCCTAGGCAAGGCACATTCGGGATCCTAGGAAAGTCACATTTGGGATCCTAGGCACGTCACATTTGGGATCCTAGGCACGTCACATATGGGATCCTAGGCACGTCACATTTGGGATCCTAGACACGTCACATATGGGATCCTAGGCACGTCACATTTGGGATCCTAGACACGTCACATATGGGATCCTAGGCACGTCACATTTGGGATCCTAGACACGTCATATTTGGGGTCCAAGGCAAGTCACATTTGGGATCCTAGGCACGTCACATTTGGGATCCTAGGCAAAGCACATTGGGATCCTAGGCAAGGCACGTTTGGGATCATAGGCACGTCACATTTGGGATCCCAGGCACGTCACATTTGGGATCCTTGGCACGTCATATTTGGGATCCTAGGCACGTCATATTTGGGATCCTAGGCAAATATAATTTTGGGGCTGTAGTAAAAGTTTAAAAGTTTTATTGGAGACATTAAGTAAAATACTATTGGTGACACCGCTTGCAAATATTGGGCGCCTACAAATCAGCAACATCTGGGGCCCCCTCTGACTATCTTGAACTATTTGTATGATTTTAGCCCGGGGTACCTGACAATTACTCTTATTGCCCTACCTTGTGACTGGCCATGTACATACTGGACTGAGTTCCCCATTTGATGTGTTCCGTACTCCTTTAATGTGTGGTTATGAAACTGACTAGTTTTGTACTAATGAAACAACAATTGACTGGGGTGAAAGTAATTTACCTAACTTATATTTGATGGAGCGGAGGAAAATTTGTCGTTTGAAGAAAAAACTGTAAAAAAATTTTAAGGAGCTTCTAAGTGAGCCAGGCCGCTTGTCATTTTATCCACCTCTGCATTCAATCGGTATTTATTTTCTCCAATACTTTTAGTCTATTTCTTCAATACTTTTAGTCTATTTCTTCAATACATTTAGTCTATTTCTCCAATACTTTTAGTCTATTTCTTCAATACTTTTAGTCTATTTCTTCAATACATTTAGTCTATTTCTCCAATACTTTTCTCTATTTTAGATAGAAAGATTCCGCAGCTTTATATTTCACGTGGAAACACTCATATGTTAAAAAAATGTAAACACATTGATTTTTCAATAGTTCTCTGGCAGCGAAGTTAGTTAGAAATGACCTTTTCGACGACATCTTTTGTGAAGACCTTCATTACCCCGGATATTATTTCACAATGCCCCTGTCTGTTTATTCTGACCCATTCCACCGTCGTCTGTCTCTTGTATCATGCAATACATTTATATCAACTGTTGAACTAATTTCTTAGAACTGTCTGGTGCCATTTAATCTGAAACGAAGTATTTATTGATATCGACATTCAACCTTTCCAAATAGTTTTTGTTAATTTATTAATTAGGAAGAAAGTAAAACAATGCGAGCTATTGGCAGCTATTCGCGAGTGGCAAACATATTTTTTTTGAATAAATTAACAAATCATATACTTCTCTCTACTCATCCTTATTTTCGCCCATTAGGAATGGAAAGGGGGGGGGGTGACAGTTATATTTACAATGGAACAACAGAAATGGCGGAATATTATTTTATCATTTCTAAATGACGTCAAATTTTATATTTACCTGCTCCGCGCGCTGAATATTTAATGAGCGCGTGATGCTTAAATATTTTTTTTTTCAAGATTATGTCAAAATAAACATTTTTTTTCTATTTGTAAACTGAACATGTGCGATTAAGCGTAGGATTTCTTCTTAGTTATTCTGGACACTTTGAGAAGACACAGCTGACAAAACATTCTAAAACTCATTAGTGAACAATTAAAATATAGTTTGAAACAATGGACCAGTTTAGTCATTGCCAAACAAACATGTCTATGGTTACTGTACCATGGTGTGTTTACATTGTTGAATGATTATATCACTATGTATAACTATGGTTACTGTACCATGGTGTGTTTACCTCGTGGAATGGTTATATCACTATGGTTACTGTACCATGGTGTGTTTACCTTGATGAATATTTATATCACTATGGTTACTGTACCATGGTGTGTTTACCTCGTGGAATGTTTATATAACTATGGTTACTGTACCATGGTGTGTTTACCTCGTGGAATGTTTATATCACTATGTTTACTGTACCATGGTGTGTTTACCTCGTGGAATGTTTATATCACTATGGTTACTGTATCATGGTGTGTTTACCTCGATGAATATTTATATCACTGTGGTTACTGTACCATGGTGTGTTTACCTCGTGGAATGTTTATATCACTGTGGTTACTGTACCATGGTGTGTTTACCTCGATGAATATTTATATCACTGTGGTTACTGTACCATGGTGTGTTTACCTCGTGGAATGTTTATATCACTGTGGTTACTGTACCATGGTGTGTTTACCTCGTGGAATGTTTGTATCACGAGGTATCACCAGGGGCAGATCCAAGGACGGGCTCAACGGGCTCGAGCCCAGGGGCACCGAATATTTAAGTGCCCCGCATAACCCAATTTTAAAAATCTAATAAGCTTTTCTTTTTCTAAAGGGTCCAACATTTCCTCTGTGCCCGGGGCCCCAACTGATAAGTCCGCCACTGATTTTCACCATGGTTAATGTCTGTGTCATCAATGGTCAATCTCTCTCTCTCTCTCTCTCTCTCTCTCTCTCTCTCTCTCTCTCTCTTTTTCTTTCTCGATATCCTATATTTACAAAAACATTTTTTCTTTCTGTGAAGATTTTTTTTTATGAAACTAGTTTTTATTTTAGTTGGATTTTACGGTGACGTCAATACCAGTCATTTTACGGTGAAGTCAATACCAGTCATTTTACGGTGAAGTCAATACCAGTCATTTTACGGTGAAGTCAATACCAGTCATTTTACGGTGAAGTCAATACCAGTCATTCATACAAGTTTAGAAATACGTCGAAATCATTTACTTTATGCAAACTGATGGTTAATAAGAATTCTGGGATTGTACACAGTGGACAACACGTTGTAATGGACCTGACTATTGACTTGCAACTCTTGTGAACTGTGACGTAATCCTCTACGTATGTTTTTATCGTGACGTTTTCACTTCCTGGCTTGATCCAACATTTGAGTTGGTTTGATTGAGTTCGTGTTGAAGACATGATTCATCTAATGGTCCTCTAGTTCGTTACTTTACAGCAGGGATTGCCAAACTGCGTGATGTATCGGTTAATTTCACTAAAGGTCATTCTACACTGAGAAAGGTATTCCTAAATGTAGGATGTAATCTCTCTTTATGTCTTGGTAAGATAAGAAGTGGGTCTCAAACTCATTTTATTAGGTGCAGACATGTTTGTCTTATCGTCCGATAATAAGAGCCAATGTACTTCACTTTAGAGAAGTTGCTAGAAACATGTTTTGCTGCAACCTTGATGTTTATACGTTTTTATGTTTATATATATATGTGTGTGTATGTGTGTGTGTGTGTGTGTGTGTGTGTATGTATGAAACTGGGGGGAAAACTTAGTTAGTCCAGAATAAAAAGATGGGAGAAACCCCTGCTACTACAATATACAATTAGACTCGGTCGGGATGCCGTGTGGAGTCAGACTGAAGGAATGGGACTGAGGAGGGGTGGGGTGGAGTAAGGGAGTAAACCATTATCTACATTTTGCTGTAAGCAGCAATAGTCCACATATATAGTAAACAAAAACTGAACACAATTATGTAAGAAATTCTCACTGTTTACATAAACAAAAACTGAACACAATTATGTAAGAAATTCTCACTGTTTACATAAACAAAAACTGAACACAATTATGTAAGAAATTCTCACTGTTTATATAAACAAAAACTGAACACAATTATGTAAGAAATTCTCACTGTTTACATAAACAAAACCCTATTGAAAAAGTAGCATGCAGCAACTGATATTGTAATCTTTTGTAGTATGAAAATGGTTGAGTTGAATTACAATGAGTGAAACAGCCATGGTCCATTACAGAGCTATGTGATTAGAGTTGTTTGGTAGATGAAGGAGATGTTTGTATGTGATTAGAGTTGTTTGGTAGATGAAGGAGATGTTTGTATGTGATTAGAGTTGTTTGGTAGATGAAGGAGATGTTTGTATGTGATTAGAGTTGTTTGGTAGATGAAGGAGATGTTTGTATGTGATTAGAGTTGTTTGGTAGTTGAAGGAGATGTTTGTATGTGATTAGAGTTGTTTGGTAGTTGAGGGAGATGTTTGTATGTGAATAGAGTTGTTTGGTAGATGAAGGAGATTTTGTAAGCTAAAGCCTGATGTATAGTGTAACGATAAGTCTCATTGAGTCTATGTATTGTAATTACATTTCTACAATACATATATTCATACAAAAACGTGTGGTGTCAAACCCTCAACTATTTATTGTTCATTTATGAGTCAGACAGAATTATTTTATGATTTACTTGGTCATTTGTTCGGTATGAAATCTGGAAAAAATAATCACTACCATTGTTACAATATCCTAACAGTTTAAATAATAGATTATCAATTGAGTTCCATATAACTTACATATGACTAACATATGACTAACATATGACTCACATATGACACAAGTAACTATGTAACTAAAACGTGAAGTAACTGGACACAATAAATGAAATATTCAGGATTCTGAAATCATGGGGTAATTGTTAAATATTTATTACTACTTAAAGACATCTGGAGTCTGTATGATGTCTGGAGTCTGTGCTCTTTTGGTTTAGTAAGATACACTGACCATTCCACTGTCTAATTGGTCAGTCACTTAGCATTGCCAGGTTTGTTTCAAGGTTGTGGCCTCTCTGACTGTAACTGTTGGTTTCCATGACAAGTAGGATGGCACATCGATTAATACCACATCGTTGACCAGGAGACAGGAAAAACAATGTGTTGATATATGTCTTATTGTAGGGCTGGAAGCGTTGGTAAATGTTTTTGCACAATTCAGAGGACGGAACCAGAAAATGTACCCCACATATAGCCCCACAATAGCTAGCTATGGCTCTGATGTAATCTTCTTGTTGCGATGTTGTTAATCAGTCTATAGTGTCTCAAGCATTTTAAATAAGTTCTATATCAGAGGTGTGCGGATCTTGAAATTTAGCGTCCGCGTCCGTCCGCGGATTTCTATCAATGATCCGCGTCCGCGTCCGCAGAATCTTACAACATTGGTCTGCGGACCAGTCCGCGCGTCCGCATAGCTGAAATTTAGCTGTTTAAATGACTTGACATTTTTTTTATGGTAACGCTAAAGAAGATCCGCGTCAGTCCGCGAGTCCGCAACTTAACCATACAATGCGTCCGCTGTCAGTCCGCGGATTCGGAAAAGTCTGCGGATCTGCGTCCGCAAGCGGACGCGTCCGCTGTCCGCTCATCTCTGTTATATATATCTTTTTTTAAAAGCTACTACGCATGATTGAATTAGTTGACCTTTACATACTTTGTGAATGTGACCTGCATATTTTCTATTAAAACTGCTGTAAACATATTGTTTTGGAAATATAAATATTTTTAATATTAAGCCCCCCCCCCACACCCTGGACGTGAGAAGGGCGCATGCATTATTGATCGTTGACCAGCTTGATTGTATGTGAGCCGCTGATTGTGTGTGAGCTGCTGATCGTGTGTGAGCCGCTGATTGTGTGTGAGCTGCTGATCGTGTGTGAGTTGCTGATCGTGTGTGAGCTGCTGATTGTATAAGTGACTAAGTAAATTTTTACTCTATTTTATAATCAACCTTGTAATTCCTCTTTTATATCAACATTCATCCTTAACTTACATTTAAGATACAGCTTAAAGCTTAATTTTCGCTTTGTAATATTTTACTTGACATAATTCATATATAAAACTTTTCTTTTATATATTAAAACATATCAGTAACTTCGTACGACGTTGACGTTAAAATCGTCAATCGTATCTTGCCATTCATAGTATCGATATTAGAATAGTATCATAGAATACCGTAATGAATTACCTACGAATCCATACATGTCGATTTATTAGCAAAATAATTGATTTTTTAGGTCTTTATTCACACAGCAGGACACTTCATCTTATACGTTGTTGTTGTTGTGTGTGTGGGGGGGGGAGGGAAGTAGTGTTGTTTTAGTCCCAGGTCATATTTTAGTTTCAGTTTTTATTACGTTTTTTCCGTAATAATTTTAGTTTTCGTCTAGTTTTAGTCTTGCTTCTAATTTTAGTTTTAGTTTTAGTTCTCGTTGATGAAAAGTCAACATTTTCGTTAACGAAGGTTTTAGTTTTAGTTTTCATGAACGAAAGCAACACTATATTTTAGTTTCAGTTTTTATTTCGTTTTTTCTGTAATAATTTCAGTTTTCGTCTAGTTTTAGTCTTGCTGCTAATTTTAGTTTTAGTTTTAGTTCTCGTTGACGAAAAGTCAACATTTTCGTCAACGAAGGTTTTAGTTTTAGTTTTCGTAAACGAAAACAACACTAGAGGGAAGGGTTATTCCCTGTAAGGATGAGATGAAATCGTTTAGATGCTATTAATCACCATTGGGACGGTTTTTATGGAGCCCTTCTTTCGTCTCCGCCTAATCCAACAGTGCAATGGCCATGGAGGCACAGCGGGGGGAGGGGGTATATTGGGGACTTAAGCCATGACCTAAAATATTCATTGGCCTCACTGGGGATCGAACCAGGGACCCTCATGGACTGTCTAGCGTCGTTGTAGCCCTTTCTAATTTAAACGCACCCATATCGGTCAAATAT
The DNA here is from genome assembly GCA_021962125.1 of Bulinus truncatus. NCBI lineage: Eukaryota > Metazoa > Mollusca > Gastropoda > Planorbidae > Bulinus > Bulinus truncatus. The sequence continues at coordinate 1,143,076 of JAGDYQ010000206.1, read as the reverse complement.
GTATGGCGAAATGCGGAAATGCGTTGAAAGAAAACCTTTGTTTATCAATGCCGCATGCGTTAACGAAGTACCAAAATTAAATCAGTCGACAATGTTTGCTTGATTGTTTAAAAATTTTTTTGCAAATACATATCAAATTACTAATTTGATTCTATACCAGTGCTTTTAATACTCTGAGTCGATCACAAGAATTATGCATCCGTGTGTTTAAACAGACCTATACCCCCATGTTTAAAAAGACGTATACCTGCATGTGTTTATGTGTTTAAAAAGAATTATACATCCATCTGTTGAATATTTAGTTACATCTGTTATATATTTAGTCCAATCTGTTGTATATTTTATCCAATCTGTTGTATATTTTATCCAATCTGTTGTATATTTAGTTCCATCTGTTGTATATTTAGTTCTAAAAATTAAATGGGTGAACAGAGCGTTACAAAACAATTGTTTTCAAACGTTTGCCATTCCCGATGAACTACAAAACCTATTCTGTTTTCGAGACATGCCTTTAAAATATAAACTAAAATTAGTGGCAATTTAATCACCATTAAGTAAATCTTTACATTTTTGGTGACCAGCTTCAAATGTTTTAGCTTACAACTAGTGGGTCACGACCAGGACCTTGAGAGTTCATGTTGAGATAGACGGTAAATGGTAATGCAGGGCTGGAATAAACCTTCTGACAAATTGTTCATGGGTCACATGACATGACTGTGGTGGATATGACTGTGGTGGATATGACTGTGGTGTATATGACTGTGGTGTACATGACTGTGGTGTACATGACTGTGGTGTACATGACTGTGGTGTACATGACTGTGGTGTATATGACTGTGGTGGATATGACTGTGGTGGATATGACTGTGTTGTATATGACTGTGGTGTGTATTAACCTATTCACTATTATTATCTAACGGCTTTCCATTAACAATTGAGCGTCACTTATGCGTGAAGATAAAATGTACCCCATCCTGTTGAGACGTTTGGTTTTCTGAATTCCATTCAAAGATAAAAGGAGAAAAAATTCTACTTGAGATAAAAAAAAAACATTCAGTATGTTGTCTCATTTAATGCCTGGACATAGTTTACAATGTAGATATACAGGTGATATTACATAGTTTACAATGTAGATATACAGGTGATATTACATAGTTTACAATGTAGATATACAGGTGATATTACATAGTTTACAATGTAGATATACAGGTGATATTACATAGTTTACAATGTAGATATACAGGTGATATTACATAGTTTACAGTGTAGATATACAGGTGATATTACATAGTTTACAATGTAGATATACAGGTGATATTACATAGTTTACAATGTAGATATACAGGTGATATTACATAGTTTACAATGTAGATATACAGGTGATATTCTACATTGCCTTACAGCTGATATAAATTGTCGCATAGCTTTTATCAACTATAACACAGTTTATCTCACATCTTGTAGATAGTGTTAAACATATAGAATATTGTGTCAAACATATATAAGATTTTGTCAAACATATAGAAGATTGTGTCACACTTATTGAAGAAGGTGTCAAACATATAGAAGGCTGTGTCCTACATCTAGGAGATCGTATCACACATCTAACAAAAACTGTCATTCACCAAAAGAAAGGTTGTTACATTGCTAATAGAATGAATCTGTTTGATTATTATTATTTTTTATGATAAATATTTTTCAAATGATGCTACATTCAATAATCTATATTAACCATCATGTAAAACTAATTATTATCATCTCAAACAAATGTTGAAACTTGTCAGCATAAAATAAACTCCATGCACCCGCCTACACTGAGTGTTCTAATTGTTTGTTTACTTGTAAACAACTTTTGATAATAACAACAATTACATTGTTTTTACCATAATTAATAAAACTGAAAACAACAACAACAACAATACTTGCCTGCATGGACGGGGAGGGGGAGAGAAATATTGACAATTGCACATAAAAAGTAAAAAGCATGAAAACCAACATCACCTGAATAGTGTACAGAAAACCAACATCACCTGAATAGTGTACAGAAAACCAACATCACCTGAACAGTGTACAGAAAACCAACATCACCTGAACAGTGTACAGAAAACCAACATCACCTGAACAGTGTACAGAAAACCAACATCACCTGAACAGTGTACAGAAAACCAACATCACCTGAACAGTGTACAGAAAACCATCATCACCTGAACAGTGTACAGAAAACCAACATCACCTGAATAGTGTACGGTATTTCTTGATTTAAATAGAAAATAAACCAATGAATTATGACATGTACTATGTTGTTATAAAGTGTGAAATTCAATATTTCAATAAGATAAATAAAAATAATAATAATTTTTTAAAAACAGCAGATAGAAAAATAGAATAGAATATGCATTATAAAGTCCATGATAATAATATCATTTATCATCATTGATATAAATGATAAAGTCCATGATAATAATATCATTTATCATCATTGATATGGATGATAAAGTCCATGATAATAATATCATTTATCATTATTGATATGGATAATAAAGTCCATGATAATAATATCATTTATCATTATTGATATGGATAATAAAGTCCATGATAATAATATGATTTATCATCATTGATATGGATAATAAAGTCCATGATAATAATATCATTTATCATCATTGATATGGATGATAAAGTCCATGATAATAATATCATTTATCATCATCCAGATATGGATGATAAAGTCCATGATAATAATATCATTTATCATCATCCCTATATGGATGATAAAGTCCATGATAATAATATCATTTATCATCATTGATATGGATGATAAAGTCCATGATAATAATATCATTTATCATCATCCATATATGGATGATAAAGTCCTTGATAATAATATCATTTATCATCATTGAGAATTAAAATAAAACGTGATTTATATTTAGTTAATTTACATCAATTTTTTGTTAAATTAAATTGCACCTTAAGAAATAATCTCCTCTCGGAGTATTATTCAGACATTTTGGTTTCAAATATTGCTATACAATACACAAAGCAACAGTTGTCTTTCTTTGAAATAAAAATCGTAAAGAGCATCTCGTTTAGTAGATCAGGTACTTGACTAAATTGCGGCTCATTATCTATGAACAATTTCAAAAACTGATATAAAAGAAAATAAAAATTGAAAAAATACGCTTTCTGAAAATAGATTAAGTTTAGTGTGAACATAATATGTCTTTAAAAAAAAATGTTTCTATCTGTTACAGTCAAGTAAGATCAATCCCGAACAAGTCCACTATTTTTTTACAGACGTGATTACTGTAAAACTATCGAGGAATGACGTTTAAAAAGTTGTTAAAGTAATTCTGAATAGGATAAAATATACAATTACTTTTGATTTTTTTTTGTGTCTTTCAATAATACCAAAGATTCAATATAAAATCAGTTCCGGTATTTTAACTTCAGTCTAGCTGGGTGATTCGAATCTTGTCAACTTAATTATGTTATTGTTTACCTTCAATAAAAATATCCAAAATAAACCAAATAAATACATTTATAAGAGTTTAATTAGCACACATATTTTAACAGAATACAAATTTAGTTGTCAAAATTTGAGTTCCTAACGTCTACATCCCTTGTTTTGCAATTTGGTTGTTGTCTGTTCAGCTCTGTAAATGTAATGGTTTCTTATCACCAGTTCTGAAAAAAGCAAAAAAAAAAAGCAGTCGACCTCCAGGCTGAAGTTGGTTTCATTCTTTAGTTTCTATTGCAGTCAAACTATTCGCTCATGTCTTCGTGTTCTTGAATCACATTGTGCTAGAAATAGCTCTCGTAGCTCTTCATTCTAGCTGTTAAAGTTCTGTCCGCTGCAAGTTCAGAAAGTTCTGCTGCCTCAACATTGTTTTCACAAAGAGGATTCAAAATCCATTTGTTGTAAGCGCCACCCGTTTCAATAATTTCAAGAAAATATCCCAGAGTTTCATTTTCTGGATTCTGAAATGATCACGGCCTGATATTACAAAAGCTTGAAAGATTTTTGAGTATAATATCTGTCTTGCGTGGGTGTATTGTGTCTTACACTGATGACTAGCTGTCTTGCGTGGGTGTATTGTGTCTTACACTGATGACTAGCTGTCTTGCGTGGGTGTATTGTGTCTTACACTCATGACTAGCTGTCTCGCGTGGGTGTATTGTGTCTTACACTCATGACTAGCTGTCTTGCGTGGGTGTATTGTGTCTTACACTCATGACTAGCTGTCTCGCGTGGGTGTACTGTGTCTTACACTCATGACTAGCTGTCTTGCGTGGGTGCATTGTGTCTTACACTCATGACTTCTCTTTGAGAACGGAAGTGTAGATCCTTCACTTTGCACTTTCCAAGGCTACATTACTCCATGCTCATGTACTTGTGCACGTGGTTTGTTAATGAGTCTACGACAGAGATGAGCGGACAGCGGACGCGTCCGCTTGCGGACGCAGATCCGCAGACTTTTCCGAATCCGCGGCCTGACAGCGGACGCTTCGTATGGTTAAGTTGCGGACTCGCGGACTGACGCGGATCTTCTTTAGCGTTACCATAAAAAAATTTCAAGTCATTTAAACAACTGAATTTCAGCAATGCGGACGCGCGGACTGACTGCGGAGCAATGTTGTAAGATTCTGCGGACGCGGACGCGGACGCGGATCATTGATAGAAATCCGCGGACGGACGCGGAGGCTAAATTTCAAGATCCGCACACCTCTGGTCTACGACAGCACTGGTTGTCTGTTTATCTGGCCTGTAACAAGTGTTTCATTAGCTTATTTAAGTCGTCTTTCTGTAAGAGATAATTGAACATTCTCTAACGTTATTGCACTTTTATGACCAGACATACAATTAGAATGTACTTTTTAAATGTTGAGTCATTATTGTCCATTTATTTTAATTTGTAGTGGCTTTGTTTCCCCAGGGGAATTCCTGTCCTTCAACAAATTGTGAATAATGTGGGTCATGGTCAAGAAAATAAAATGTAAGCACTGATCAAATGTTTGAAGCAGAAAATTAAAAAAAAAGTAGTTTGATTAAAAAAAAAACAAAAGAGAAAGACTGAAAAATAAATGATAGGAAGAAAATATGAAAGTTAAGGAATAAATAGAAATAAATGATAGGAAGAAAATATGAAAGTTATGGAATTAAGAGAAATAAAAAGTTTTGACCAAGAAGGAGGGGAGAGATTAGTCTGTGAAAAAAATGGTGGAGGTTCTCTGAAGTGTGTGACGTAATGTAAAGTTAAGGTGACTTTTACAGTTTAATTTGCATTTAATCATGGTGATAGGTAGCGGTTTGTTACAGGTGATAGGTGGCGGATTGTTACAGGTAATGGGTAGGGGATTGTTACAGTTGATTGGTAGCGGATTGTTACAGGTGATATGTAGCGGATTGTTACGGGTGATGGGTAGCGGATTGTTACAGGTGATTGGTAGCGGATTGTTACAGGTGATAGGTAGCGGATTGTTACAGGTGATAGGTAGCGGATTGTTACAGTTGATTGGTAGCGGATTGTTACAGGTGATCGGTAGAGTATTGTTACAGGATCCTAGACGATGTACTACATCTCGAGTGTCATTTCAAGACAGCCCTTCCATGGAAATGACAAACTTTACTCCCATGGCAAGTCCTGGTAAGCGCACGGCTGTAGATACTCACAGGTCAATCCCATCAACAACCACCATTTAAACACAAATTTTATTCAATTAAAGAAATAGTTGGGTAAAACCTTCTCAAATCTTCCTTTGCTTTTCTAATACAATTTCAAGTTACAAGTAAAAGCTAGTATTCTTACTGTTGAACTATCAGAACATGTCCATGATCATTTTTGAGATTCACTGGCTCATAAAATCAGAATTGACCTGTGAATGACCTTGTCTCGTTTCCATTGATTGAAAGTTAAAATGGACATGAGATAAAGTGGACATGAGATAAAGTGGACATGAGATAAAGTGGACATCAGATAAAGTGGACATCAGATACAGTGGACATCAGATAAAGTGGACCTTTCCGTGGGGGGGGGGTGGGACGGATGGCCGAGTGGTGTAGATACTCGACTGTCGACCTGAGAGTCCTGGGTTCGATCCTCGGTGAGGCCCATGGAATTTTTCCAGGTGAAATTTGATACAAAGTCGTTCCACAAGTCCACCCTGCTTTAAATGGGTACCTGACTTAAGTTGGGGAAGTAAAGGAGGCTGGGCATTGTGCTAACCACACAATCCCCTCATATGTCGAGGTTATAGAAACAGATGAATTCTACACTTCATCTGCCCCGATGGTCCATTAGGGTTAAGGGAACTTTACTTACTTTTTTACTTTTCCGTGGGGGAGGATACTTGACAATCGTTTTCTCTTTTCCTCCGATGATTGAAATCTGTTGTATTGCTCTGATTTACCGTGAATGACGTAAGGCCAAAACGGGATGGTGCAACCATTGAACTAAGGAACAGCAGGTTGTTAACACAACCATTGAACTAAGGAACAGCAGGCTGTTAACACAACCATTGAACTAAGGAACAGCAGGTTGTTAACAGGTGTTTTAAAAATGGCCGAATTTTTTTGTTCTTCCATTTGACGGTCTGACATTATTGACTTAGGATTCATTCAACGTCACCGGAAATGTAAAAACAGATCTCATTGAGGTCAACTTGTGTGAATTGCTGCAGGTCACTTTACCTTCCAGACTGCATAAGTAGATAAATTATATTGTAGTTTAATAATTATTACTGAGCGTTGTTGAGGGGAAAAGGTACATGTTGAGGTTTTTGTGCAAAAATTACATTTGGGGAACCTGTGCAAACGTGCGATTGGGGCTTATAGGCAAAATTAATTTAATGGCGCTAGGCAAAAAAAGACCACAATAGGTCAGACTGCCTTTTCTTGTGACTGACTGTAAAAACTCTCAGCAGCTGGGCGAGGGGTGCTAGACAGTTGCCTAGCTTTTCTATACAACAAACGGCCCGTAATATAATGAATGAATTGACTCTGTCTCTCTCTCTCTCTCTCTCTCTCTCTCTCTCTCTCTCTCTCACTCTCTCTATCCAGTGATATCTCACACAACGAACAAAATTTGTTCCACCATCGCTTTTATTCTGCCTGGGGTAAGGGAGCGAAAGGGTAGTTTGTTGAGCGAAACACCATTTTCTATAGACCTCCATTGGAATTTACGCATCAGTTCCGAGTCATCGCGAACGAAGTAGAAAATAACTAAAAATAGATAATCTATAGTACAGTTTATAAGGTAAATGAAACCAATATTTTACTTTGCAGAATTGTAATGAATTTCTTGATTTATTACATGTATCATCATCAAATATTCATATATTCTATGCTATCAGACATACTGTACGCTTGTGATATATGTAAAATATAACAAACTAGCCTGCGTTGTCACATTTATGTGGAATATAAAGGTTCATACTTGCTTCAGTGGACGTGTATACCTGGAAGTGGTCACCCACAGAAACAACATTAACTCCACCGGCATGACTTCGAGGCCACGTGGCGTTGCACCACCTTCAGGCCGTATCCGTGTCTTGCTTTCAATTTGTTGATTTGAACAGAGTTAGAAACAAACATCTTGTTAATTAACATACAACGTCATAGCAAATAACGACTTGAATACTTACAGCCAATCATAACACGAAGATTGCTTCACCTTGCCTTGGAACTGACAATTTAAATCTGTCCACTGATTGTTATAGCTATGTATCCATGGGCGTATTCAAAGGGGGCATCTGCCCCCCCCCTACATTTTGAAAAAAATGTCATAAAGTTGTTACAATAAAACTGAAATAAATTTCCTGAAAGTTTATTACATTGAAGTATAATAACTAAACAAACAACAAATGTATCCCAAACCTAACCTCTAACAGCAGAAAGTAACTAATGTGCAACTTGCTTGCTTTCTCCAGATTGTTCTAAATATTCCAGTTGTTTAACAATTTCTGTCACATTTTCAGCGAAAATCCGCAACCTTTTATATTTAAATGTCCATCTAGTTTCACATAGCAAAGGAACAATTGGAATTAGTTTTCTTGACTGATTAATTTCTAAGAAAAACACTATAATTGACTTAATTTTTCCTATTGTGTTTCGTACAGCATTCACATTATTTAAATCGTTCACGACAAGATTTAATTTATGTGAACTGCAATGTACAGTTGCTGCTTTTGGGTCTTTTTTTCGAATTATTGCTTGGACTGCTCCTTCTTTACTTGCCATTGTAGAACATCCGTCTTATCCTTGACCAACAATATTTGCCATATCTAATCAGGCCCGTAGCGTGCGGGGGTGGGCGGGGGGGGCCAGGCCCTCCCTGCGTTTTGTTTGGCCCCTCTGCTTGTTTGCTCTACTTAGTAAAATTTGTTTCCTGGCCCCCTGCTATTGCTTGGCCCCTGCTGTAGAATGACTGGCCCCTGTTGTAGAATTTTCACGCTACGGAGCTGTATCTAATCCAAATTCTAATGAATTTATTATAATGGTGTTCTTTAACAAATCTAACACAAAGTGACATCTGCTCAATGCCTGAAATTATATTGTCTCGTCGGGAAGTATAGAAATTGCAACTGAATTATTTGCTTCACGAACAATGTCTTCACGCAAGAGAGACCCACAAATTTCGATCATAGTGTTTTGTGTAGTTTCCGACAGGCCCACCGACAGAAATTTCGGGTCCCTGGGCAGGGCCCCTAAAACTCGCCGGGACCCTGGGCATTTGCTCCCTGCCCCCTCTCGGCGGCACTGGTTGCCGAGATATACTTAGCACTACAAGAACCAAATGACAAATGATTACCTAGAACTTCATCTCCAGATTCAACACGAAACTCTAACAGGTCGTAAAAATTACCAGAATGTGCTTCTTTTCCACGAAGTGCCAAATCATGCATGCCGCAAACAAAAGATTGTAGATATGGAGAGACCAAGTTTGTTGCAATTTACTTGAATTTGTCTTCTAAATAATGAGTTCAACTGCTCATCTATAGAAACTGCTTTGGCTACCAATAGTGCAACAAAATAGCTTGCATCCTTAATAAGAGTCTTTGAGCCATGTGCTTCGCATGTGGCTACGTGCTCTTCGTTGAAATCTTTTAATTTTGTGCATGGTTTGATGACAAATGCTCCCTGAGCTCATGGAATTACTTTTTGCAAAAACAACATGCACAATTTGCAAAAGCCACCTTTTAACATTTGCAAGTATACAACCCACGATGAATAGTTTGATAACCAAGCATATCTAAATCCTCAGTTTCCATCACTGTCAGCTCTAAAAATCATATTTTTATCAGTGGTCCAACAATCAAGGATCAGCAGCAATTTCAACTCATTTGAAAGGTCGTATGTCAAAACATACCTTCCAATATCCAATTTAGGAAATGAAGAATTGACAGCTACAATCAAATCAGAAATAGTTTCTTCAGTTGTGTCTGGCTGTTCAACTTGTACTGTTGTCCCCAATGCATATGATAATTCAGATGCTGCAGACGCCCTAAAATCTTCTAATAACGGCTTTTCGGAATCGTAAACATTCTTTTTGATATCCATCTTTTCATATTAATTTTATTTTTGAATGTCTTAAATAATTTAGGATACATTTAAAAATTCACCCAGTGGCAGACGATCATAAACTAACAAGACCATATTCCACTTCATTTACAGTCTAGAGGTCATCTATATTTTCAATCTATAGTTCATCTATTTTAGTAGTCATGGCCAACTCTTGGATTGTCTGGCTATCAAAAAGAGCTAAATCCCGTGCTTTACCGTGGGTTTGTATCAACAGACTACAACGTATCAACAGACTATACTGTATCAACAGACTATACTGTATCAACAGGCTACAACGTATCAACAGACTATACTGTATCAACAAACTATACTGTATCAACAGACTATACTGTATCAACAGACTATACTGTATCAACAGACTATTACGTATCAACAGACTATACTGTATCAACAGACTATTACGTATCAACAGACTATACTGTATCAACAGACTATACTGTATCAACAGACTATTACGTATCAACAGACTATACTGTATCAACAGACTATTACGTATCAACAGACTATACTGTATCAACAGACTATACTGTATCAACAGGCTACAATTTATCAACAGACAATAACGTATCAACAGACTACAACTCGTGTTTTCCAATGTGTTCCGATCACCAACTTCTTGTTGTGGATGTAAAGTACATGAAGCTATCTATGATCATGGGCGTATTCATAAGGGGGGGGGCAAGGGGGAGCATTTGCCCCTCCCTTACATTTAAAAAAAATGTCATAAACTTGTTATTTGCCTCCCCCCCCCCCCAAGAAAAAATTCCTAGCAACGCCCATGTCTATGATGGTTATTACAACTCAGGATAATTCAGAATGCTGTCGCTAGACTCGAAAACTATGAACTTTCAAATGGTTGTCGTGTAACATATTCTCTCCCTTCAAAAGAAATCAAATTGTTGTCGTGTAACACATTGTCTCCCTTCAAAAGAAATCAAATTGTTGTCGTGTAACACATTGTCTCCTTTCAAAAAATATTCAAATGGTTCTCGTGTAACACATTGTCTCCCTTCAAAAGAAATCAAATTGTTGTCGTGTAACACATTGTCTCCCTTCAAAAGAAATCAAATTGTTGTCGTGTAACACATTGTCTCCCTTCAAAAGAAATCAAATTGTTGTCGTGTAACACATTGTCTAGCTTCAAAAGAAATCAAATTGTTGTAGTGTAACACATTGTCTCCCTTCAAAAGAAATCAAATGGTTATGGTGTAACACATTGTCTCCCTTCAAAAGAAATCAAATGGTTGTCGTGTAAAACATTGTCCTCTTCAAAAGAAATCAAATGGTTGTGTCGTGTAACTAACTCATTGTCTCCCTTAAAAAAAAATCAAATTGTTGTCGTGTAACTCATTGTCTCCCTTCAAAAGAAATCAAATTGTTGTCGTCTAACACATTGTCTAGCTTCAAAAGAAATAAAATTGTTGTCGTGTAACACATTGTCTACCTTCAAAAGAAATCAAATTGTTGTCGTGTAACACATTGTCTCCCTTCAAAAGAAATCAATTTGTTGTCGTGTAACACATTGTCTCCCTTCAAAAGAAATCAAATTGTTGTCGTGTAACACATTGTCTCCCTTCAAAAGAAATCAAATGGTTGTCGTGTAACACATTGTCTCCCTTCAAAAGAAATCAAATGGTTATCGTGTAACACATTGTCTCCCTTCAAAAGAAATCAAATGGTTGTGTCGTGTAACTAACTCATTGTCTCCCTTCAAAAAAAATCAAATGGTTGTGTCGTGTAACATTTTCTCTCCCTTCAAAAGAAATAAAATTGTTGTCGTCTAACACATTGTCTCCCTTCAAAAGAAATCAAATTGTTGTCGAGTAACACATTGTCTCCCTTCAAAAGAAATCAAATTGTTGTCGTGTAACACATTGTCTCCCTTCAAAAGAAATCAAATCGTTGTCGTGTAACACATTGTCTACCTTCAAAAGAAATCAAATTGTTGTCGTGTAACACATTGTCTCCCTTCAAAAGAAATCAAATTGTTGTCGTGTAACACATTGTCTCCCTTCAAAAGAAATCAAATGGTTGTCGTGTAACACATTGTCTATCTTCAAAAGAAATCAAGTTGTTGTCGTGTAACACATTGTCTACCTTCAAAAGAAATCAAATTGTTGTCGTGTAACACATTGTCTCCCTTCAAAAGAAATCAAATTGTTGTCGTGTAACACATTGTCTCCTTTCAAAAAAAAATCAAATGGTTGTCGTGTAACACATTGTCTCCCTTCAAAAGAAATCAAATTGTTGTCGTGTAACACATTGTCTCCCTTCAAAAGAAATCAAATTGTTGTCGTGTAACACATTGTCTCCCTTCAAAAGAAATCAAATTGTTGTCGTGTAACACATTGTCTAGCTTCAAAAGAAATCAAATTGTTGTCGTGTAACACATTGTCTCCCTTCAAAAGAAATCAAATGGTTGTCGTGTAACACATTGTCTCCCTTCAAAAGAAATCAAATGGTTGTCGTGTAACACATTGTCCTCTTCAAAAGAAATCAAATGGTTGTGTCGTGTAACTAACTCATTGTCTCCCTTAAAAAAAAATCAAATTGTTGTCGTGTAACACATTGTCTCCCTTCAAAAGAAATCAAATTGTTGTCGTCTAACACATTGTCTAGCTTCAAAAGAAATCAAATTGTTGTCGTGTAACACATTGTCTATCTTCAAAAGAAATCAAATTGTTGTCGTGTAACACATTGTCTCCCTTCAAAAGAAATCAATTTGTTGTCGTGTAACACATTGTCTCCCTTCAAAAGAAATCAAATTGTTGTCGTGTAACACATTGTCTCCCTTCAAAAGAAATCAAATTGTTGTCGTGTAACACATTGTCTCCCTTCAAAAGAAATCAAATTGTTGTCGTGTAACTCATTGTCTCCCTTCAAAAGAAATCAAATTATTGTCGTGTAACACATTGTCTACCTTCAAAAGAAATCAAATGGTTGTCGTGTAACACATTGTCTCCCTTCAAAAGAAATCAAATGGTTGTGTCGTGTAACTAACTTATTGTCTCCCTTCAAAAAGAAATCAAATTGTTGTCGTGTAACACATTGTCTCCCTTCAAAAGAAATCAAATTGTTGTCGTGTAACACATTGTCTCCCTTCAAAAGAAATCAAATTGTTGTCGTGTAACACATTGTCTCCCTTCAAAAGAAATCAAATTGTTGTCGTGTAACACATTGTCTCCCTTCAAAAGAAATCAAATTGTTGTCGTCTAACACATTGTCTCCCTTCAAAAGAAATCAAATGGTTGTCGTGTAACACATTGTCTCCCTTCAAAAGAAATCAAATTGTTGTCGTGTAACACATTGTCTCCCTTCAAAAGAAATCAAATTGTTGTCGTGTAACTAACTCACTGTCTCCTTCCAAAAGAAATCAAATTGTTGTCGTGTAACACATTGTCTCCCTTCAAAAGAAATCAAATGGTTGTGTCGTGTAACATTTTCTCTCCCTTCAAAAGAAATAAAATTGTTGTCGTGTAACACATTGTCTCCCTTCAAAAGAAATCAAATGGTTGTGTCGTGTAACACATTGTCTCCCTTCAAAAGAAATAAAATTGTTGTCGTGTAACACATTGTCTCCCTTCAAAAAAAATCAAATGGTTGTCGTGTAACACATTGTCTCCCTTCAAAAGAAATCAAATTGTTGTCGTGTAACACACTGTCTCCCTTCAAAAGAAATCAAATTGTTGTCGTGTAACACATTGTCTCCCTTCAAAAGAAATCAAATTGTTGTCGTGTAACACATTGTCTCCTTTCAAAAAAAAATCAAATGGTTGTCGTGTAACACATTGTCTCCCTTCAAAAGAAATCAAATTGTTGTCGTGTAACACATTGTCTCCCTTCAAAAGAAATCAAATTGTTGTCGTGTAACACATTGTCTCCCTTCAAAAGAAATCAAATGGTTGTCGTGTAACACATTGTCTATCTTCAAAAGAAATCAAGTTGTTGTCGTGTAACACATTGTCTACCTTTTAAAGAAATCAAATTGTTGTCGTGTAACACATTGTCTCCCTTCAAAAGAAATCAAATTGTTGTCGTGTAACACATTGTCTAGTATCAAAAGAAATCAAATTGTTGTCGTGTAACACATTGTCTACCTTCAAAAGAAATCAAATTGTTGTCGTGTAACACATTGTCTCACTACAAAAGAAATCAATTTGTTGTCGTGTAACACATTGTCTCCCTTCAAAAGAAATCAATTTGTTGTCGTGTAACACATTGTCTCCCTTCAAAAGAAATCAAATTGTTGTCGTGTGACACATTGTCTCCCTTCAAAAGAAATCAAATTGTTGTCGTGTAACTCATTGTCTCCCTTCAAAAGAAATAAAATTGTTGTCGTGTAACTAACTCATTGTCTCCCTTCAAAAGAAATCAAATGGTTGTCGTGTAACTCACTGTCTCCCTTCAAAAGAAATCAAATTGTTGTCGTGTAACTAACTCATTGTCTCCCTTCAAAAGAAATCAAATGGTTGTCGTGTAACACATTGTCTCCCTTCAAAAGAAATCAAATGGTTGTCGTGTAACTCTCTGTCTACCTTCAAAAGAAATCAAATTGTTGTCGTGTAACTCTCTGTCTACCTTCAAAAGAAATCAAATTGTTGTCGTGTAACGCATTGTCTGCCTTCAAAAGAAATCAAATTGTTGTCGTTTAACACATTGTCTCCCTTCAAAAGAAATCAAATGGTTGTCGTGTAACACATTGTCTCTCTTCAAAAGAAATCAAATGGTTGTGTCGTGTAACTAACTCATTGTCTCCCTTCAAAAAAAATCAAATTGTTGTCGTGTAACACATTGTCTCCCTTCAAAAGAAATCAAATTGTTGTCGTCTAACACATTGTCTCCCTTCAAAAGAAATCAAATTGTTGTCGAGTAACACATTGTCTCCCTTCAAAAGAAATCAAATTGTTGTCGTGTAACACATTGTCTCCCTTCAAAAGAAATCAAATCGTTGTCGTGTAACACATTGTCTACCTTCAAAAGAAATCAAATTGTTGTCGTGTAACACATTGTCTCCCTTCAAAAGAAATCAAATTGTTGTCGTCTAACACATTGTCTCCCTTCAAAAGAAATCAAATGGTTGTCGTGTAACACATTGTCTATCTTCAAAAGAAATCAAGTTGTTGTCGTGTAACACATTGTCTACCTTCAAAAGAAATCAAATTGTTGTCGTGTAACACATTGTCTCCCTTCAAAAGAAATCAAATTGTTGTCGTGTAACACATTGTCTCCTTTCAAAAAAAAATCAAATGGTTGTCGTGTAACACATTGTCTCCCTTCAAAAGAAATCAAATTGTTGTCGTGTAACACATTGTCTACCTTCAAAAGAAATCAAATGGTTGTCGTGTAACACATTGTCTCCCTTCAAAAGAAATCAAATGGTTGTGTCGTGTAACTAACTTATTGTCTCCCTTCAAAAAGAAATCAAATTGTTGTCGTGTAACACATTGTCTCCCTTCAAAAGAAATCAAATTGTTGTCGTGTAACACATTGTCTCCCTTCAAAAGAAATCAAATTGTTGTCGTGTAACACATTGTCTCCCTTCAAAAGAAATCAAATTGTTGTCGTGTAACACATTGTCTCCCTTCAAAAGAAATCAAATGGTTGTCGTCTAACACATTGTCTCCCTTCAAAAGAAATCAAATGGTTGTCGTGTAACACATTGTCTCCCTTCAAAAGAAATCAAATTGTTGTCGTGTAACACATTGTCTCCCTTCAAAAGAAATCAAATTGTTGTCGTGTAACTAACTCACTGTCTCCTTCCAAAAGAAATCAAATTGTTGTCGTGTAACACATTGTCTCCCTTCAAAAGAAATCAAATGGTTGTGTCGTGTAACATTTTCTCTCCCTTTAAAAGAAATAAAATTGTTGTCGTGTAACACATTGTCTCCCTTCAAAAGAAATCAAATGGTTGTGTCGTGTAACACATTGTCTCCCTTCAAAAGAAATAAAATTGTTGTCGTGTAACACATTGTCTCCCTTCAAAAAAAATCAAATGGTTGTCGTGTAACACATTGTCTCCCTTCAAAAGAAATCAAATTGTTGTCGTGTAACACACTGTCTCCCTTCAAAAGAAATCAAATTGTTGTCGTGTAACACATTGTCTCCCTTCAAAAGAAATCAAATTGTTGTCGTGTAACACATTGTCTATCTTCAAAAGAAATCAAGTTGTTGTCGTGTAACACATTGTCTACCTTCAAAAGAAATCAAATTGTTGTCGTGTAACACATTGTCTCCCTTCAAAAGAAATCAAATTGTTGTCGTGTAACACATTGTCTAGCTTCAAAAGAAATCAAATTGTTGTCGTGTAACACATTGTCTACCTTCAAAAGAAATCAAATTGTTGTCGTGTAACACATTGTCTCACTACAAAAGAAATCAATTTGTTGTCGTGTAACACATTGTCTCCCTTCAAAAGAAATCAAATTGTTGTCGTGTAACACATTGTCTCCCTTCAAAAGAAATCAAATTGTTGTCGTGTGACACATTGTCTCCCTTCAAAAGAAATCAAATTGTTGTCGTGTAACTCATTGTCTCCCTTCAAAAGAAATCAAATGGTTGTCGTGTAACACATTGTCTACCTTCAAAAGAAATCAAATTGTTGTCGTGTAACACATTGTCTCCCTTCAAAAGAAATCAAATTGTTGTCGTGTAACTAACTCACTGTCTCCCTTCAAAAGAAATCAAATTGTTGTCGTGTAACACATTGTCTCCCTTCAAAAGAAATCAAATGGTTGTCGTGTAACTCACTGTCTCCCTTCAAAAGAAATAAAATTGTTGTCGTGTAACTAACTTATTGTCTCCCTTCAAAAGAAATCAAATGGTTGTCGTGTAACTCACTGTCTCCCTTCAAAAGAAATCAAATTGTTGTCGTGTAACTAACTCATTGTCTCCCTTCAAAAGAAATCAAATGGTTGTCGTGTAACACATTGTCTCCCTTCAAAAGAAATCAAATGGTTGTCGTGTAACTCTCTGTCTACCTTCAAAAGAAATCAAATTGTTGTCGTGTAACTCTCTGTCTACCTTCAAAAGAAATCAAATTGTTGTCGTGTAACACATTGTCTCCCTTCAAAAGAAATCAAATGGTTGTCATGTAGCTCATTGCCTACCTTCAAAAGAAATCAAATTATTGTCGTGTTACACATTGTCTTCCTTCAATACAGGTCAAATTGCTGTCATTGTCCCAGTTCAACTGAGTTTTGTATCTGTTAGTTTCATTTAGAAAATTGAAACTTGTGTTCTTATAAATATATAAATGTTTGTTTTTCTCAGTTGATTGATAAATAGTATTGTTTCTAATAGAGTTACACACAACTATCTTGATCTACTCAAAATATTTTTTTTGAGGATCATGAGAGGTTAATGTCCTGTTCCCCCTACCCCAGTGTACAGAGATAATTGATTAAGGTAATCACTAATAAACCAATCATGTCAGTGTTGAAGGCTCAGTTTAGAAAATAATCAGATTGATTGATTTACTAAATCACACAATTATTATTAATGACTACATGACTAAATCATAGACATAAGTCACATGATCAAAGATGAGTCAGTCAGAGCATAGTCCGGAGTAAATTTAACGCTCACCATTGCAAAACATTAGAGAGCGTCACATTTTAGAATAAATAGTTATACATTTTCCTTCCAATATCTTATATTATGGGAGAGAAGATGTAAGTGTCAATTAATAACCTTAAATTGTCACACAAATGTACAACCCAGTTGGAACTCGTTAAATCCCAACAATAATTGACGCCTGCTGATTGGCTGTGACGTATTGTGTTAAATACCATGGCAACGAGATGAAACACAATATAACTTTGTTGCATGCAAGTGTAGAGACCGTCTTATAGACAGATATGATTGTGTGCAATCTATGTTAGAAAAATTTCATTCTATTTTTAGAAGGTTTATAGACTATCTGGCTTTAGCCAGTCATGATTGTGTTCAATCCATTTTACATGGTTTAAAGACCATCTTAAAGCCGGTCATGATTGTGCTCAATGCATGTTAGAAGATTTACAGATTATCTGAAAGCCAGATATGATTCTGTGCAATCCATGTTAGCAGATTTACATATTATCTTAAAGCCGATCCTGATTCATTGCAGTCCATGTTAGAACATTTAGTGACTATCTTAAACCCGGTCACGATTGTGTGCAATCCATTTTGCAAGGTTTACAGACCATCTAAATGCCAAACATGATTGTGCTCAATCATGTTATAAGGTATATAGACCATTTAAAAGCCAGTCATGAATGTGTTCAAGACATCATTTCATGTTAACATGAAGTCGTTAAGAGAATTCTCCACGTCGTAAAATCCCTTCACTATTGGTTGTTGTTTTCTTGGTTATCTCCCGTTTATTTATGTAAAGTATAGTATGACATTTTCAGTTTGAAATTTGGGACACTCGAGTCTAGTCTCTGGCATGGCATGCCAGACAAAAGGTTTAGTCCTCTAGTCTGGACCTCCACACTACCTAAGTCTGAATGTGTGTTTGTTTTTGATTGCCTGTACCAGTGTATTGTGCAGGTCAGTCCGCTAGAACTTGTATTTCTCTAATATTTTTAGGAAGTTTTCATGTAGCAATTTTTGTGTGATGTTTCGGTTTATGATAATTTTTATTTAAATTAAGCAGTGAGATTGATTGATGCTTATCATAAAATCTTTGAGTGAAATGTCACAATTGATGAATTATTCAAGAGTTGCGCCATACACGGAAAAAACAAGACTAGCATTGGGACAAGGGATGGTGTGACACTCAGTGTTATGGAATTGTAAAAAGACTAACGCTGTAAGGAGGGGGGGGGAAATAATTTTTACGTAATATGTGAATGCGCCCATTTGAAAATTCCTATTGAAAATTATATTGTGGGACGTTTGTCCATGGGGGCTTTCTGTCCTGTGGGTTTTTGTCTGGGGCTGCTTTTGTTTCACGTTCACATAAACATATCTGTTTTATTGTTTTTCTGCTTTCAATTTGACCAATAATTAGCAGCTCTACCTGGCGTTGCGCGGGAAGATAGTGCAGCGCGTCATTATTATGAATAAATGTATCCATGTATTTTGTGGTGTATTATGAATACGCGTTTTTATGTATTTTGTGGTGTATTATGAATACATGTGTTTATGTATTTCGTGATGTATCATGAACAGTAATAACAGTATTACATTTAGCACTTTAGATCTCAGTGGACGAGATCAGTGGACGAGATTCAAGGGGATCTAGACAAAATTAAAACTTACATTTAGAGGATCGCGAAAATGTTGATACATAATTACACCTCTCCCCATCTATGTGTGCTACATAACTACACCTCTCCCAATCTATGTGTGCTACATAACTACACCTCTCCCCATCTATGTGTGCTACATAACTACACCTCTCCCCATCTATGTGTGCTACATAACTACACCTCTCCCCATCTATGTGTGCTACATAACTACACCTCTCCCCATCTATGTGTGCTATATAACTAAACGTTTGTAAAGGTGAAACGTACAAACGACGACGTATTTATTCTACTTATAGCCATTTTTTTCTTCGCAAGTGTGTCGCTGAACAAATGAATATTTTTTTATAATTGGGTAGCGAAAACAAAATAGTATCAAAGAGAAAAGTTTGAGATTCACTGACCCCGAATGTAACGAAGCGTCAGATAATTTTCTACATTATATATACATGACTGAAATAAATTGTTCACAATTGTTTTGTAATTTTCATGACATTTAAAAAAATATTAAATTAGCACTATTTATAATTTATTTTAGCACAGCTATACAAAAAATAGTGTTATTGTTATTTCTTTAGTATCGATATCTGCATTGGTAGTGTTTTAGTCATACCATGATTCATTCAAGGACAAAATAAAAGGTTAT
Source organism: Bulinus truncatus (assembly GCA_021962125.1). Taxonomy (NCBI): domain Eukaryota; kingdom Metazoa; phylum Mollusca; class Gastropoda; family Planorbidae; genus Bulinus; species Bulinus truncatus. The sequence continues at coordinate 1,123,614 of JAGDYQ010000206.1, read as the reverse complement.
TTTAAAATTTTAATTGATATTTGAAAAATGGTTGAAACAAAACAACAACACAAGAATTTCCAAAAACCTAAACTTTTTTTTTAATTGGTTGAATTTTGAGAGAATATTTTTTTTTACAGAAGAATGGTATAAGAAGTAATGTGTAAGAAGTATTGTGTAAGAAGTATTGTGTAAGAAGTATTGTGTAATAAGTATTGTGTAAGATGTATTGTGGAAGAAGTATTGTATAAGAAGTATTGTATAAGAAGTATGGTATAAGATGTATGGTATAAGATGTATGGAATAAGAAGTATTGTGTAAGATGTATGGTATATTTAGTATGGTATAAGATGTATGGTATAATAACTAATGTGTAAGAAGTATGGTATAAGAAGTATGGTGTCAAAAGTTTATAATTCAAATTGAATGCAAAATGCACAATGTTAAGAAAAACCAATACGTAAACACATTTACATACATAATTTCAAATATACATATATATATATATATATATATATATATATATATATAGAGAGAGAGAGACAGAGAGAGAGAGAGAGAGAGAGAGAGAGAGAGAGAGAAAGATATGTCAAACCAGATGGACACATATACATCGATGGTTTTGTTTATGCTACTTCTGGGAAGCGATTGACCCAACTGACCATTGGTCTTCTCAGAGGGGCAGCTACTCAGAGTGGTGACGTAATGCACTCTGGTCGTTACATTGAAAAATGTGTCTGGCTGATGTCCGTGCTGTATGGGGAAGAACAAACTGACCAGGAGAAAACTGACCATCAGATAACGAACTAACAGACAACTGACCTGTCTTTAAGGTCAATAGAAATATTACTTAGCGGAAGTTATTTATAACTTGATAGTTCAGAGTCTTTGGTCTAGTACATATCTGTGAATGTGTTAGAGAAGAAAACGTTTCAATTGCATTCAATACATTTTAACAAAATAATATGTTGGCTAGTCTTTAATACATTTTAACAAAATAATATGTTGGCTAGTCTTTAATACATTTTAACAAAATAATATGTTGGCTAGTCTTTAATACATTTTAACAAAATAATATGATGGCCAGTCTTCAATACATTTTAACAAAATAATATGATGGCCAGTCTTCAATACATTTTAACAAAATAATATATTGGCCAGTCTTCAATACATTTTAACAAAATAATATGTTGGCTAGTCTTCAATACATTTTAACAAAATAATATGTTGGCTAGGCTTTAATACATTTTAACAAAATAATATGTTGGCTAGTCTTTAATACATTTTAACAAAATAATATGTTGGCTAGTCTTTAATACATTTTAACAAAATAATATGTTGGCTAGTCTTTAATACATTTTAACAAAATAATATGTTGGCTAGTCTTTAATACATTTTAACAAAATCATGTGATGGCCAGTCTTTAATACATTTTAACAAAATCATGTGATGGCCAGTCTTTAATACATTTTAACAAAATAATATGTTGGCCAGTCTTTAATACATTTTAACAAAATAATATGTTGGCCAGAGTCTTTAATACATTTTAACAAAATAATATGTTGGCTAGTCTTTAATACATTTTAACAAAATAATATGATGGCCAGTCTTCAATACATTTTAACAAAATAATATGATGGCCAGTCTTCAATACATTTTAACAAAATAATATATTGGCCAGTCTTCAATACATTTTAACAAAATAATATGTTGGCCAGTCTTCAATACATTTTAACAAAATAATATGTTGGCTAGGCTTTAATACATTTTAACAAAATAATATGTTGGCTAGTCTTTAATACATTTTAACAAAATAATATGTTGGCTAGTCTTTAATACATTTTAACAAAATAATATGTTGGCTAGTCTTTAATACATTTTAACAAAATAATATGTTGGCTAGTCTTTAATACATTTTAACAAAATAATATGTTGGCTAGTCTTTAATACATTTTAACAAAATAATATGTTGGCTAGTCTTTAATACATTTTAACAAAATAATATGTTGGCTAGTCTTTAATACATTTTAACAAAATAATATGATGGCTAGTCTTTAATACATTTTAACAAAATAATATGTTGGCTAGTCTTTAATACATTTTAACAAAATAATATGTTGGCCAGTCTTTAATACATTTTAAAAAAATAATATGATGGCCAGTCTTTAATACATTTTAACAAAATCATGTGATGGCCAGTCTTTAATACATTTTAACAAAATAATGTGATGGCCAGTCTTTTTTACATTTTAACAATATAATGTGATGGCTAGTCTTTAATACATTTTAACAAAATAATTTGTTGGATAGCCTTTGTCTTTTTCCTTTCTTAAGTCCCAGAAAGGTTGAGATATTTATCCTAAACCACTGATGAGATATTTTGTAGCACCTATTTTCATCCACTACTCAGCCTTTAGTGCAATGACAATGGAGGCATTAAGGGGTATATGTAGGTGACTGGACTCGCTAAAGCATGCATACCCTGCTCACTAGCAAAACACCACCTAGACACTGTCTTAAGAAGAGTACTCATTTTTAAACTAAATGTTGATATTTTTTTCCAATATTACTTTTTAAATATTACTTTTTTTCAATATAACTTTTTTTAATATTACTTTTTTCAATATTACTTTTTTAATATTACTTTTTTAATATTACTTTTTTCAATATTACTTTTTTAATATTACTTTTTTTCAATATTACTATTTTAATATTACTTTTTTCAATATTACTTTTTAAATATTACTTTTTTTCAATATTATTTTTTCAATATTACTTTTTTCAATATTACTTTTTTCAATATTACTGTGTTCAATATTACTTTTTTCAATATTACTTTTTTTCAATATTACTTTTTTAATATTACATTATTCAATAATGTTTTTTCTCTAACCAAGTACACTAGTTTCTCTTTGAGTGTACACTTCTATATAATAATATCTCTGTAATATATTTCCTTTAAAATTTATTAAAATAATTTCTTTTCACTTATAGGAGAGGAAAAAAAAATGTTCATTGACCATTTCATAATGAGAAAATGCCCAGAGGTGACCTTAATAGTAGGTGGGGCACAGGGGCTGGCGATTAGGGCAACCATTGCAGGCCCCGTGCTTAAAGGCTACACTCGGATGGGGAGTTTAAATACCATATAAAGACTACAGTTATGGTTCTAATCCCTGTACATAACCATTCACCCTAGCCCCCCCCACACCCCACCCTCCTTGTATTTAACAGTAATTCTAAAACCACCTCTGCCCTGGGAGGTACCCAAAGTTGCCACGCACAAATTTGCTGCCATAATTACAGGATTAAGGCGATACTTAGTTAGCACCTCATTAGAAGACTAAGATTAACACAGACATAGTTGCCGGATTAACAAAATCCTCACTTTCTTTGTTTGAAGCCACCAACAGTGAAAGACAGATTAAAAGCAAACAAACAACAAACAAGATACTATAAAGAAATAAGACTTAAAGTGTTAAGACTAACAGCTACATTACAATCTTGGGACCCCCCCTCCCCCCCAAGCCCGCCCCCAACTCGCTTCGAGCCATCAGCCACCGGGTCATTATCGACTACCAGCTGAGTATTCACTTAACCCCCTCCCCTCTCCTCCTACCTCCCCAAGTACTAAGACCGTGGTTTTAGTAAATAAAACTGGGTTAAGGATTGAACAGCTAAGAGAAACACAAAGTAATTTCTATCGCCAATTTAAATGGGAAATGTTGGGGTGGGGGTCGGGGGGGGGGGTATTGTAGTGAAAAAATGTTTTAGAAACTGGTTACCTTAAATTGAAAAAAACATTTATTATATTTGTATTATATTTTTGAAATCATACGGCGAATCATTGTCCATTAAATGACGATATAATAACATGCATGCCAAATAGTTCCTATAGACATTGAATGACAACTAGTTCTTATTACACCTTTGATAATTAACTTAGTTATGGTCAATTGTTGTATATTTTTTTTTAAACAATGTGGTCCATGGGTAATTGACAACAGCCATTGTTATATTCAGATATTTGTCCAAGCAACTATCTAACTAAAATTTCATTGCAACTAAAGGTGGTTCATGTGTAAGTTAGTGAGTGGTGCGCATCAACACTTGAAAAGCCATTCCTATAGTGCCTCCACTAGTACTTTACAAGTACGAAAGCCACAGTAAATAAACACAGTTTAAATCAACAAAATCCACTAATCCGGGATTAGTGACTAAATTTTTATAACAAAACTTATCAGTGCTCATCGAAATGTGCTCTGCAAAATACTAATAACTGACCAGTGGCGATCATTAGGGATGGGGCAATAATGTCTCTCCCCCCGGCACTTAATAAACTGTAGTGGCTAACTGGACAGCTAATGGAAACTAGAGGCATAAGGAATTTACTAGAGACATTAATGCGTCATTCCAGATTTTCAGTATGATCTATTTCTGAGAAATCGACCGACGTAACGGAAGCGAGGACTGAGTCTAAATCTCACAAACTCCGAATGGCGGCCTAAGAGATTCTTACAATTAATGCCATTATAGAATATTATAGAAGATAATTGACGCCATTATGTTCCAGTGTGCTGGTACTATCATGGTTGTTGGAGGTCAGGGGTGGGTAGTTGCGCAAAAGTTGACTGTGTGCTTGTGTGTGACTAGTGCGATATGGATGTAGACAACTAGTTCGACTGGGTGCCTACGACTGGAAGTGTATTAACGATTGTACAAAACTGATAATTTATAATACTAGCTGCACACTGCTAAAGGTTATGTCCCCTTAGGCTTGATCGGTAGGCTAGGTAATTTTTTTGTTTCGGGCAGATCCGATGAATGTATTTTAAACTGGAATACTGTTGTATTAATTCTTTACTTTCGATTTAACGCAGAACCCAAATCGCTGATATATATATATATATATATATATATATATATATATATATATATATATATTATATGTAGATCACTAGATACAATATTTCAAATGTAGTTTGATGACTTTGTCTCATTGAAATAGTCTGTGTAATTCTCCTCATGCAACCATCTACGTCTTTCGTCGTCTATGTTGTACCCTAGTGAGTGTCCCAGATAAAACCTGTTTGTAAAACAAAATTCGTAACTAATAGTTTTAAGCCAATCGCACAAAAAAGTAATTATTTTCTTTCTTCTAAATTTATAAATGCCTTCTTTCCTGATCAACTAGTTATCTGTGAGTTTTCAAATGTTCCTATGAGGTATAGACTCCTCCCCTCTTCCCAACTGTATTATTTCCGATTGGGATTCAATATTAATAGGGCAATTAACAGATGCCATGCCCCAATAAGTTCATTAACTGAGCCTATAGGAGTTTTTTTTTCAATGAACTTTTCTCAACCCCCTGGCTGCCACCAAATCATATTAGGTCACTGACAACCAATTAGGGCCCCTCAGATAACACCCACCTTTTGCTACATCAATATTTTGCAGATTATTGTAACTGCCTAAAAGCATGGCATATGACATTTATTAGGGTTGTGTTGGTAATGCCCCTTCCTATACCGTCTTGCATCTTATGGTTGGAAGAAAGTAAATTATCTCACTAATAGATTTATTAAAGGTAAGCTACAGATTGGAGAGGATTTGACACTTAAGATTGGGGAGAATTTGACACTACAGTTTGGATAGTATTTGACTTACTACTGATCGGGGAGGATTTGACTTACTACAGATTGTATAGGATTTGACACTACAGATTGTAGAGGATTTGACACTATAGATTGAGGAGAATTTGACACTACAGATTGGATAGGATTTGACACTACAGATTGTAGTGGATTAGACACTACAGATTGGGGAGAATTTGACACTACAGATTGGATAGGATTTGACACTACAGATTGTAGAGGATTAGACACTACAGATTGGGGAGAATTTGACACTACAGATTGTAGAGGATTTGAAACTTCAGATTGGAGAGAATTTGACACTACAGATTGGAGAGAATTTGACACTTCAGATTGAAGAGAATTTGACACTACAGATTGGAGAGAATTTGACACTTCAGATTGGAATTTGACACTTCAGATTGGAGAGAATTTGACACTACAGATTTCATAGGATTTGACTTGCTACAGATTGGAGAGGCTTTAAATTCTGTAAATAATGTCACTAAAAAGGCTAAAAAATGGAACAGTTGCTATTTTAAGAAAGTGAACAAGTTTGAAATTGTAACACCAGACAGCTAGACAGATGGTCCAGCAGTTGATTGGTTGTCTGTTAAAGAGCATCTCATCGGTCATTGACCTTCTGGTCTTGTCTGTGATAATGATGAAATGAGGTCAGAGCGAACTTAGAGTAGTAATTCACTAAACATTACTTTATTGATTAGAAATAAAGATGTTGGAATTCATGCTGGTGATTTATAAACAGCTTTTGCTCAAGCAAATATAATTTAAACCAACGGACGGCAACCGGTGGTCCGTGGACCATAAGTAGTTTGCAGGAAAAACGATATGCAACCGGTGGTCCGCGGACCATAAGTAGTTTGCAGGAAAAACGATATGCAACCGGTGGTCCGCGGACCATAAGTAGTTTGCAGGAAAAACGATATGCAACCGGTGGTCCGCGGACCATAAGTAGTTTGCAGGAAAAACGATATGCAACCGGTGGTCCGCGGACCATAAGTAGTTTGCAGAAAAAACAATATACAAAAGCCAACATTGGAATAAGTGAAAATGATTACTGAATGTAAGTCATAATCAAAGATTGTTCAAGTTAATGTTCACACATGTAAAACGTGTACATACGGGAATAAAAATATTAAATAAAGTGGTTCTTGGGTCTAAACATGTATATTTAGTGATTAGCGGAAGGAAACTTTTGAATGTAGAAATCCGCGGTAAAAAAAAAAATCTACCGAATTAAGCGACCTTTGATGTCCGATAGATTGATTTCAACAGCAATGGTGGTCGAATTCGGTTCTTTGAGCCGCTCGTGGTTCTCTAATGAGTTTGAGGTAAATCTCATTGAAAATGTATTCTATTTAAAACTAGCTGTACCCTGCAAAACTTTTGCATAGAGTTATATCCCCTTATGCTTGATCGGTAGGATAGGTTATTTTTGGTTTCGGGCAGATCCGATTTATTTATGATTTTATTTCAAACTGGAATACTTTTGTATTAATTCTTTACTTTCGATTTAACGCAAAACCTAAATCGGTATTAGTTTATTCGATTATTATTTCAGAACTTTTATTTATTGAATGTGTGTCGTACGTAAACAGTGCTAATTTTCTAAAAAAAAATGTGCAGGAACTACGTCGTGTTATAAATAAATAACACTGAAAATAGTGCAGCAAACAAAAGTGTACGAAAAAAGGTGCCGGAATGCGGCGTGTCAATCTTGTGCGTCCCGCCAGAATATAAGCCATGGTCGTAACTCTATAATGTAATAAAACCGGATATCAGCTCACCTAAACTGAGTCCGATGAAGAGTTATGGTAGAGGTTCTTTTAGTTCGTGGAGCTGAGTCATCAACTTGTCAAACATTTCAAACCTATGGTGTGATTCAATTTATTTTACTTATGTAGTACTCTAGATGAGCATAACATTTGTTAAATCTAATCCATTATAAAAGTAATTACCAAGATCAATATGGTGCTGCCAGATATATTTGCAGTACACGGATCAACATGGTGCTGCCAGATATGTTTGGTGTACACATATTAAAATGGTGCTGCCAGATGTGTTTGGTGTACACAGATCAACATGGTGCTGCCAGATATATTTGCTGTACACGGATCAACATGCTGTAGCGTGCGGGTTCGATTCACAACGGCTCTAGTCATCTATGTATCCCGTGTTACCTCCATGGACATTTCGAACAATTTTTATGGTGGGGGTGAAAGTAGAGCACTACAAAAACTGCCCCACTAATTGTTTCTAAGATCACACTACCCATAAATAGTGACTTTGAATAATTACTATAACAAATAGATGAAATAAAATAAAGGCAAATTAAATTAGGATAAAACATGTTTTTTTTTCCTCTAACCTAATTGTAAGTTGCTAATTGGATAATCTAATACAGTTATCTACCTCTAGGTATTTATTGATTCCTACCCCCCCCTCCCCTTGAATATGTATGAAGTTTTCTCGAGATATTATAATTGAAAATAAAATTGTAGACTCAATGTACAGTGTTGGTGTTTGTAGACTCAATGTACAGTGTTGGTGTTTGTAGACTCAATGTACAGTGTTGGTGTTTGTAGACTCAATGTACAGTGTTGGTGTTTGTAGACTCAAAGTACAGTGTTGGTGTTTGTAGACTCAATGTACAGTGTTGGTGTTTGTAGACTCAATGTACAGTGTTGTTGTTGTTTGTACACTCAATGTACAGTGTTGGTGTTTGTAGACTCAATGTACAGTGTACATCTGTAGAGACCATTGTATGAATGTGGTGCTGCAATCAGCACAGTTTGATGATCACTGGTTTAATCATTATTTTTTTTTACCTCAAATAAAAAGAAGCGTTTTTCTCGTTCCAGATTGTTCTAAACTCTTTCAACCCAATTTCCTCATCATTTATGTTACATAAAACTATTTATTTTAAAAAGAAAATCGTTTCACCGCCATTTTTAGTTGCATGCGCATGATAATCTTGTGATGACCCTGTTAATGAGAACAAATTTAACAGGCGGGGAGGGACAATGGATGACAACGATGAAAGAGACGTAGGCCTACAATTAAACAGATCCATATAAACGTAAGAAAAGAAACATTTACACTGATGGAATTATATTTTAGAAATTGTTAAATGTTTCTTTCAAGTTCTAAAAATAGCTGAAATTATTACTGAGACACTTGAAGATTTTGAAAGCAGTTAAATAGAAAACAAAAATGTTATTTGAAATGTGTTCATTAGCCTCAAATACAGTTCACTAGAGCCGTTATTGTAGATTGGAGGGAAATTGGGTGACTGCCATGGCAGAGGTAAGGAAGCTTCGAAAATTCATTTCAATTAAGTATGATGTTTAAAGGGTCCCTGCAGAAACCTTTGATGGGGCCCCCCAACATCTACAGAATTCTCTTCCTATGGCCCTCTACTATCTCTAGAAATCTTAATACTGCCCCAAATATCTCTCTAATTATTAATGCTTCCACTTATCTATAGAATTTTCGAACTTTGTCCTAAAAAATCTCTGTCTCTTACTTAAGTGCCCAAATACCTATTACTCTTCAAAGGGGCCCCCAAATACCTATTACTCTTCAAAGGGGCCCCCAAATACCTATTACTCTTCAAAGGGGCCCCCAAATACCTATTACTCTTCAAAGGGACCCCAAATACCTATTACTCTTCAAAGGGACCCCAAATACCTATTACTCTTCAAAGGGGCCCCCAAATACCTATTACTCTTCAAAGGGGCCCCCAAATACCTATTACTCTTCAAAGGGACCCCAAATACCTATTACTCTTCAAAGGGGCCCCCAAATACCTATTACTCTTCAAAGGGACCCGAAATACCTATTACTCTTCAAAGGGGCCCCCAAATACCTATTACTCTTCAAAGGGGCCCCCAAATACCTATTACTCTTCAAAGGGGCCCCCAAATACCTATTACTCTTCAAAGGGGCCCTCAAATACCTATTACTCTTCAAAGGGACCCCCAAATACCTATTACTCTTCAAAGGGGCCCTCAAATACCTATTACTCTTCAAAGGGACCCCAAATACCTATTAATCTTCAAAGGGGCCCCCAAATACCTATTACTCTTCAAAGGGGACCCCAAATACCTATTACTCTTCAAAGGGGCCCCCAAATACCTATTACTCTTCAAAGGGGCCCCCAAATACCTATTACTCTTCAAAGGGGCCCTCAAATACCTATTTCTCTTCAAAGGGATCCCCAAATACCTATTACTCTTCAAAGGGGCCCTCAAATACCTATTACTTTTCAAAGGGACCCCAAATACCTATTATTCTTCAAAGGGGCCCCCAAATACCCATTACTCTTCAAAGGGGCCCCCAAATACCTAAGTGTCTGAGCGTACAATATGTGATTTATTTTTAACGGCTTATATTTAAAAAAAAAATTGTTTAATAGGGAATTATTGGTTTGGCTGCTTACTTGTAGACATATCTAATTGCTAAATGATGATGGAAGATCATATGATGCCGCAATATACACTGACAAATAATTTTTTTAAATCGCTAATTTTTAAGCTAATTTTAACTTAGACCCCTCTTTTTGTTATGAGATGTAGAACTATCACCTTTATGTCATCTTGTGCTGAATGACGTGACTACGTCGGCATGTAGAACTATCACCTTTATGTCATCTTGTGCTGGAATGACGTGACTACTGCATGTAGAACTATGACCGGTATGTCATCTTGTAAAGGGGAATGACATGACTACTGGCATGTAGAACTATGACCGGTATGTCATCTTGTGCTGGAATGACATGACTACTGGCATGTAGAACTATGACCGGTATGTCATCTTGTGCTGGAATGACGTGACTACTTGCATGTAGAACTATCACCGGTATGTTATCTTGTGCTGGAATGACGTGACTACTGGCATGTAGAACTATCACCTTTATGTCATCTTGTGCTGGAATGACGTGACTACTGGCAAAAGTTAAATTGTTGATATTACACACGTTATAAACTTTATAGACACTGTACTGTTTTTGTTTACTAACAGATTTGAACACATACATTTTTTATCTAATTAGCTGGGTTGGGGTTGGTGGAGGGGGGTTTATCAAGAGACGCTCTTAAGTTCTTGGCTGCCCTCAACATAAATGACCACTAGGGGCGTAGGAATGATTCTACTATGAAGAAGGCCTATCTATTTTTATGACCTATTTTAACTATGTCAAAAATCGCTTAGTAAACCAATGACACTTACTAAAAGAATAAACCTTAAATAGTCATCATTGATAAGCCAATGTAATAGTAACCTACTCCCCAGAGTAGGTCACTTTTAAATTAAGTTTCGGAGAATTCCAAAAAAAAAGCAGAAAAACATGTGATTTTATTCTTATAAATACATCTGTGCCATTGGATTTATACGCTATCATCTCTGTCTTCGGTTGTAAGTTTTTCATTTCAGATATAATATTTCAGTAAATCCCTTCCTTTATCGCAACCACCCTCTTTTACCCCCTACCCATCATCACCTCCCTTAACGAGGTAAAACTTTCATCTCTTTGATTATAACAGTAATAGCACAAAGCCCTTTTAAAAAGTAACTCAATGTAGAACACATATTTTGGCCATCGAGCCTTTATCATTTTGTGAGCAATCTTTTAAATTAATTTCGTTAACTTCTACTTTATTTACGCCTAATTTTCTGTTATTTCACGTCAAGTCAGGAAGCCTAATTAATTGTAAGTAATAAACGGTTATAATGATTAAGATACGTTCTCACTGGCAGCTCGATTTCCCGGGAAACGCTGGGCATCAAATAGCTAGCATAGACATATAACATAACATCAAGGTTCTATTCATCATCTATCTTTTCAGGATTGTCTCAGGAATTTATAAGATTTCTCAGAAACATCGGATCATTCTTGCATTAACTCAATGAGTTAAAAAAATATTTTTTAAAATTTTGTTTGGAATGTGGATCATTTACTTTTTTTCTTTCAAAATGTGTTTTGATTCTTTCTTTGTGTTTAAGTGTTCTAGTAATGATGCGTCTGTGTAGGAGCTTTTAAGGGAGAATAAATTTACTTCATGCAGAAAATGGAATAATTTACATCATGATTGGGGCCGAGACACACACACACAAAACAAATCTTAATGCTAAGTCATTTTAATATAGATTTTAAGTATTTAAAAAAAATGTGGTTGAAATCAATAATAATGAAATAAGAAAACTTGAATTCTTAAATATAGATTGCGGTTATCCTACATTATCTCAAATATTATATACTAGCTGTACCCTGCAAAATCTTTGCATAGAGTTATATCCCCTTAGGCCTAGGCTTGATCGGCATGCGAGATTACTTTTTGGTTTCGGGCAGATCTGATTTTTTCATGATTGTATTTTAAACTGGAATACTGTTGTATTAATTCTTTACTTTCGATTTAACGCAGCGCCCAAATCGCTATTATTATATTATATTATGTGGTGTGTTCATTGGCGGACTGCATACTTTAGCAGTAACTTCTATACGTATGTTTAGTGAAATAATTTCTATGAGTATTTCTTTCTGCTAACGTATGTCTAACGACATTTTTTTTTTATTTTTGTATGCACAATGATATTTTTTGTCAAGACAAATGTCTAGTAATTTTGTTATCGTTTATATAAATATCCAATAACTTTCTGTTTGTCAATACACATGTCCAGTAGCTGCCTGTTTGTCTATATGTATGTCTAGTAGCTGCCTGTTTGTCTATATGTATGTCTAGTAACTGCCTGTTTGTCTATATGTATGTCTAGTAACTGCCTGTTTGTCTATATGTATGTCTAGTAACTGCCTGTTTGTCTATATGTATGTCTAGTAACTGCCTGTTTGTCTATATGTATGTCTAGTAGCTGCCTGTTGGTCTATATGTATGTCTAGTAGCTGCCTGTTGGTCTATATGTATGTCCAGTAGCTGCCTGTTTGTCTATATGTATGTCTAGTAACTGCCTGTTTGTCTATATGTATGTCTAGTAACTGCCTTTTTGTCTATATGTATGTCTAGTAACTGGCTGTTTGTCTATATGTATGTCTAGTAACTGCCTTTTTGTCTATATGTATGTCTAGTAACTGCCTGTTTGTCTATATGTATGTCTAGTAACTGCCTGTTTGTCTATATGTATGTCTAGTAACTGCCTGTTTGTCTATATGTATGTCTAGTAGCTGCCTGTTTGTCTATATGTATGTCTAGTAACTGCCTGTTTGAACATTGACCTACTATCAAATATCTTGTGACACTCGACCATTAGAAACTTATCAGATCCAGACAATATGACCAGAGACTCACATGGTATCAACTAATCTAGTCAACAGTGTTCAATAGTGTTCATGTACCAAGACTTCAAGTAGACCAACTATAAACTCATCACTCCAATGAAGAGAAATGCACAGTTAATACAATTAAGCTAAACAAGAAGACAAATCGTAGAAAATCCACCAATAACAGATGGATATTCCTTCTCTTTTTTCACAATATATTCTTGTTTATATTTTTTATCCTTAGTGCAACAACGGAAATTCCTTTAAGTTTCATCTTTGAAAGTTGCAACAAACCTTGTAATGGCTGGACACCAGACAAAAAAAAATGAAAAGAAAATGAGCACAGCATGGAATTGTTTTCAAATGGAACTGAGAAAAAACTGAAAGCATTATCGCCTGTCTTTGTTTTATTTTACATTTTATAACAAAATGAAATAATAATTACATACATCAGGGATGTGTGTAATAGTGATGAATGTCTCTGGTTCGAAACTTTAAGTTGTCCATGGTTCTCAAAATATAGGCTTATGTGGGTCGCGAGGTGGAGTAAAGTTTTCTTAACCCATTGATGGCTCTCTTTGGGACACAGGAAGTGTAGAAGTCATATGTTTCTAGAACCACTACATACGAAGGGGATGTGTGCTTAGCACAATGCACAGTCAACTTTCATTCACCAACTAAGTCAGGTACCCCTTTAAGGCTGGGTGGACTTGAAGGACTTTTAACCAACTTTTACCAGGACATGGAACAAAAAAATTTTTTGGCTGTCACCGTGGATTCAGCCCGGGACTCTCAGGTTGACAGTCGAGTGCTCTACATCGGTCGACCACCATGGGCGCAACCGATGTACGGGTCGTGTGGGTCCGGACCCTACCAAACATCAAGCCACTGGTATTCGACCCTGCCTAAATTCTGGGGCAGACATACCAATTTTCATCTTCCCTAATATTTTGGACCCTACCAAGTTCAACATACTGGTTGGGGGCAGACATACCAATATTCATCTTCCCTAATATTTTGGACCCTACCAACTTCAACATACTGGTTGCGCCCCTGCCGACCACCCATCCATCTTGATTTGGAGTGGGTCTCTGAAAAAACAAAATTACCCAATACAACTATTTAAACTTTGTCTATTTTATCTTTTTTTTTCTTTCTTGACAGATGGGTGGTGAATACCAAACTGTACCGAACTGGTCTAGAAATATAGTTAATGTAATGGTGGCAATAAGTTATGGTCCAAATTATCCGTGACCCCATTTGTTTCAGACATGGTGGGGGTGGTAAGAGAATAGGTGAATTGACATTTATTATTAAGTTGCATATGTCATGGCAGTTTCAGACATTTTATTAACGTATCTTCCATTTAAATACGTCTTTTATTTTTTGTCAAATTTGAACTAATCCAATATCAGTGACAAAATCAGTATATAATAATATCAACACTTATAACCAGTTCTTTAAAATCAGTTACATATTTAAATAAATATATAATAGTAAAAAATAAATAACCAATCCAACAATATCAGTTACAGATAAAATCTATTGATAATAATAACAACAACATCACTATTGTATATATATAAACACCTATCTTGGTATTAGTCCAGCCTTGGAGAAAGATTTCAAACCTACACTAGTGATATAAAGAATGAATCGATTAAATAAATACATACAACATTGTTGGAGTGACCGATATATACATAGACAGTAGAGAGATGGACATACAGTAGAAAGATTGACATACAGTAGAGAGATGGACATACAGTAGAGAGATTGACAGACAGTAGAGAGATTGACATACAGTAGAAAGATGGACAGACAGTAGAGAGATGGACAGACAGTAGAGAGATGGACAGACAGTAGAGAGATTGACAGACAGTAGAGAGATTGACAGACAGTAGAGAGATGGACAGACAGTAGAGAGATGGACAGACAGTAGAGAGATGGACAGACAGTAGAGAGATTGACATACAGTAGAAAGATGGACAGACAGTAGAGAGATGGACAGACAGTAGAGAGATTGACAGACAGTAGAGAGATTGACAGACAGTAGAGAGATGGACAGACAGTAGAGAGATGGACAGACAGTAGAGAGATGGACAGACAGTAGAGAGATGGACAGACAAACAGACTATTAGGTGAATGTACTCTCGTGCGAAAGTAAACTAATTAAAATTTATTTTTTCCAAAAGAGAGTTGTCCTAGTTAGACGTTTATGATGGTCGAATCCTGTCTGGACAGTTTCAGAGAATTCAAAAGACTTCCGGTCAATTATAACATCCCTTTGCAGTTCTAGCCAAACACACAAACACGCAATTGTAATCAATAATGGATCTAGATATCTATATGAATATATCTCTATACCTATAAGAGGCATTTGCTGTCTGTCTGTCTGTTCCCTTATAACTCAAGATGCAGACAAACAAATAACGTGAAATTTGTTACACATACACATAATTACATGGGGAAGGTTATAGGACAGGTTTCGTTTCATATCGATGGGTAGTTTAGTAATTAATTTTTTTTTATTTTAGTATTTTACTATATTAAAGTAATCTCGACGGCGCCATAAATAAAATTCCTATGTGACGTCATTTCCCGATTCGAATAGAACTTGCGCGCTGGTGCTGTATTGTGCCTTTGTGATGCAAAGAATTGTTGTTGTTTTTTTCATGCTCCCTGATTTGAACAGTTTGAGGAAGATAAAGGAATGAAGAAGGATTTTAGAAGAAGTGTGAAGCCATAATAATAAGTATATATATATATATATATATATATATATATATATATAGAGAGAGAGAGAGAGAGAGAGAGAAAGAGAGAGAGAGAGAGAAAGAGAGAGAGGGAGACGGAGGGAGAGAGATAAAGAGAGAGAGAGGGGGGGCAGGAGGATAGAGAGAGGAAAGGAGGGTAGGAGGGAGGGAGGGGGAGAGAGGGAGGGGGATGGACAGGGGGGAGAGGGAGATGGGAGAGGGTGGGAGAGAGGGAGGGAGAGAGAGGAAATGAGGGAGGGAGGAAGGGGGAGAGAGGGGGAGGGAGAGAGAGGTGGAAAGGGGAGGGAGGGAGAAAGGAGGGAGAGAGGGGTTAGGGAGAGAGAGAGGGAAGGAGAGAGGGAGGATGGACGTTGGGAGAGAAAGAGGGGGAGAGGGGAGAGAGGGGGTAGGGAGAAAACAGAAGGTAAACAGAAAACCTTATTTTAAACCCGGGCAAAGCCGGGTACTTGCAACTAGTCTATATATATTTCATTCTTTCTACTTTCCTACCGACCGAATTATCTACCTATCTATCTATTTATCTATCTGTCTTTATAAGCTTTTTTTCATCCCCTACATGTACTAGTGTACAAAGTGTTATTGAAGATGATTTGAGATAAGATGACAGAATATAGAATTTATTTTGGTTGGTGGGACATTAAACTATGTTATTACTCTATCAATAACTATGATAGTACTCTATCAATAACTTTGATATTACTCTATCAATAACTATGATATTACTCTATCAATAACTATGATATTACTCTATCAATAACTTTGATATTACTCTATCAATAACTATGATATTACTCTATCAATAACTTTGATATTACTCTATCAATAACTATGATATTACTCTATCAATAACTTTGATATTACTCTATCAATAACTATGATATTACTCTATCAATAACTTTGATATTACTCTATCAATAACTATGATATTACTCTATCAATAACTTTGATATTACTCTATCAATAACTATGATATTACTATATCAGTAGTGGGAGATTCTGTCAGTAGCTGCAAATTTATTCTATTGTGGTAAGATTGGACAATTTTATCATAGTATTTTCATTAGTAAAAATGTATATAAATATATAAACTATTATAATCAAATCCATTTTATTTTATGTAAACAAGAAACATTTTACTAACCTGGTCAAAATTAGACCTAAAATTAAATTGTAGCTAATACATTAACAGATTAATGACACCCTTTTATAACTTTGGTTGTCTGATACAGTTTGTAGGTTTCTGTTACACACAAATTGTGGGTTTGTGATACATACAGTTTGTAGGTTTCTGTTACACACAAATTGTGGGTTGGTGATAATGTAATGTATGTAAGTGTTTCATTTGATGTTTTTTTAAAGCATCGCCATTGTATTTCTTATATTGTTTTACATGTATATATTCATACATTGTTTTTCATGTATATTTTTATACATTTGTTTTACATGTATACATTCATACATTGTTTTACATGTATATTTTTATACATTTGTTTTGCATGTATATTTTCATACATTTGTTTTACAGGTATATATTCATACATTGTTTTACATGTATATTTTTATACATTTGTTTTGCATGTATATTTTCATACATTTGTTTTACAGGTATATATTCATACATTGTTTTACATGTATATTTTTATACATTTGTTTTACATGTATATGTTTATACACTTGTTTTACATGTATATTTTCATACATTTGTTTTACATGTATATATTCATTGATTGTTCATTCAAAGTGTGTCAAGTCTTAGTTTTCGTCAAAGTTCCTCATCATCAACTGAAGATCAAGATGTAAACGTTGGTAGCTTCAAGATTCAAGGACCTTAATGGTCATGTGGCCAGGAGTGTCTCGGAATATTTTCTCATGAAGGTTGCAATGGTGGTCAAGATTAACAAACGAAACAAAAAGTGAACATTGGAGTTGAAGGTTAGCAGATTCGTAGCTTACTGCAACATGGATGGATATGCAAACATGGAAGGATGCGACAGACAAACGTATTGAAACAGACAGACGTATTGAAACAGACAGACAGACGTATTGAAACAGACAGACGTATTGAAACAGAAAGACAGACTATTGAAACAGACAGACAGACATATTGAAACAGACAGACAGATATATTGAAACAGACAGACATACATATTGAAACAGACAGACAGACATATTGAAACAGACAGACATATTGAAACAGACAGACAGACATATTGAAACAGACAGACACATATTGCAAAAAAAAAAACAACTCAGACCGCCCTGTTAGTTTTCTAGCACCAGGTCAAACGTCCATATCCACATAGCTCAAACAAAATGGCTACCCGACGTTAATTAGGGAAACAAAGTAGACTGGATAAAGTGGTAGACTGGACATAGTGGTAGACTGGACAAAGTGGTAGACTGGACAAAGTGGTAGAGCTGCTACTACCCAGTCAGCCTTGGCTACTTTATCACACTGACCCGATGATACCATTGGAATATGTACAAAGAAACCTTCAGTCCAGCTGCAGTTCCAGTGAAATCTAAAAGTTGACAACTAGACGACCATGTCGACATTGTTTAATACTTTCTCGAATTGACAAAGCTCAGAATTTGTTTTTGGTCTGCACTAAACTAGATGGTATAGCCCCAACATTCATTCGGATCACATTACTTTTCTTACTCTGGAGTTCGTGATATACAAATTTCCCCAGGGTACAGAAATAACGATCGTGATCTTTGGAAGAGCCATTGGCGTGATAACTAATGAAGAAAATAAGGATCTTGATCTTTAGAAGCTATATTGTAGTGATCTTTTGAGTCTTCTTGTTAATAATACTCTTTTTTTCCAGACTTATAAACACATATGCACATACACACATAGACAATCGTACACACAGATACAAGAAATTCGTAGATGAACAGACCATAATTACGTCCAATCTGTCCATTCATCTTAAAATTTACTCAACAACTATAGATTCATTCGATGGTAGACAAGAGTATCAGTTTTTTAACTGACACGTATCTTGGGTGGAATACATTTAAAATTTTATGAAAAATTATAAATATGAACATTATTTTGTTAAATTTCGATTTTCATAGGGACTTTTATTTTTGTTCCATTTATTAATGTGGTCCTTGAAAACTAACTGTGTAAGGGGAGATAAAAACTGTAATCTTCCAAACTTCGACATCAAAATTTTAAATTATTTTGTTCATATGTTGAATATTTTAGGTGTATCTTAAATTCCATGTTGATATTAAACTTGTGATAAAACAGTAATAAAATATATTCAGATGTGACTATGATTTACACTTTCGGATCTAACTACCTAATTAGTGACTAAGAATATATTTGGTAATATAAGTACTTTGAAATTGAGTGAAATAAGGGTGTGTTAATAAACAATTTGTTTTGTCAAATACATTTTAAATCAGAACGAATTGATTCAAGACTTTAACTCATTAATAAGCTATTTGATAAATTTTTAAAAATGTTTTGAATATACAATTAAATAATGTCAATCCATTTTTCAGGTGAAAATATTTTATAAATACGCTGTAGCAATTATTTAAGTGCAATTTACGAATAAATACCTGAGGTCAGTGTTGGTGTTTATGGTAGAAAGTTTTTCCTTTAAACTTACTTCAAAAATGTCTTTATCGTTGTGTCGAATATTAATCAGTATGAAAAATCGTTTGTTTATTGAACACAATGTTTGTTTAATATTTTTGTCCTTGACGTGCTAAACAATATAACGACCCAAACATTTCTTATTAACTTACCCCACTAATGTAATCTTAGTTGATTTATGTGTCATAATCTAGTCATAGTACCGTAATATATGTCATACCTTAGTCCCAACAGAACACTTAAAACAGGGCAAGGTGAAAAATCTAATTATTTCTTTCAAAAAAAAAAAGAGTAAAACTGAATGGAAATGACTATATATATATATATATATATATATATATATATATATATATATATATCATCTAGTTATTGCAAAAACTGCAGAAACACACAAAATACCATTTAGTCATACTAATTATTTATTAGGCGAAGATAATGAATAAGTCAGTCATGTGACTTATACCTTTTTAACAACATCAGAATTTAGAGACAGACAAACTATATAAAAGCTAACTTTACTAAAGCACTTTTATTTTCTTATCATAATGAATAATTTTACCTTTGCAAATATTTTATTGAAACTAAGCTTGGAAATTAAAAATTACATGAACTTGACAGTCGCCCATTGTGTGAATTTCTGCACTTATTTAGTTAAAATATGCTTTGTATTGTAAAATTCTATTTGTATTTTATTTCAGATGCTGTCATATACATATATCAATTACTTCATTTAATTAGGTGTACAGCAGTTAAACCTTCATTTTGTTAGCCACAACATGTAATGTTTCTATTTACGTTTTATTTCAGTTGCTGTCATCTGTATACCAATGACAGCCATTAATTACGTGTACAACGTTTGGGTGCTAGGGACTACTGCCTGTAAGATAACCAGCTACATGCAAGGTAGGCCTAATTGACACATACAGAATGGAAATTAATTTAAATAGAATAATTTCTCTCTAAAAGTGACATAAAAAAAGCTATTTTTAGGCTACGGCTAATTAATTGGTCACACAAGAATATGTGTTTATGTTTGTATGAACACACTTGTATCTTATGTCACGTTAACACATTCATACATACTAAAATATATAAATAAATATGTACATCAAACGAGCATACGATATAGATGCACTCTAGTCATAGGTCAATACTTTGTGAATTTTATTGATTATAGATCTCACATTAAAATTTTCAAACTTTGTAAAAAAAAAAAATAAACACTGGATGTGTACAAGTTTTTTTTTTAAACAAAAATATAAATAATTATTTAATGAAGATGGAGATGGCTTCTTTTATTTATACGAAAATTAGAACTGAAAACATTCACTGCACTATAAAATAATTGCCTTGTGCCTGATTAAGTCAGCTTGCGAACAATTTGATACCGCAATAGAACGGTTTAACTTAAATTACATTAAACATTCAAATTGAAATCATTACAAAGATAGTTCAAGTTCCGAAAGTCCAGTGTACTTCAGGGCCAAAACCTCTGACAACGGGCAGACGTGAAATTTGAATTGGTATTCAATTAGATATCAGTCAATGGGATGATTTGTTCATGACGGTAGCAATGTCAACCAATTATTGTCTCAATGACCCTAACAAACATGGCGAATTGATTCCCTGTTTTATAAATAAAAAGAAACAAAAAAAAAAAAAACTTTAAATACCACCCCCCCCCCCCCATGAAAAAATGTTCAGAGCACGTAATTTAACGGAAACATGACGTCATTGAATGGATTGATCGAAGGTGAGATGTAGGATAACAGGTAGATAGCCTTAGCATCGATAGCACGCACCGGGCTCTTTATCAATGACTAGAGTGGACATCATGTGTAGGTGTGTACAGGTGTGAGATGAATTGTACATAATGTTGTGGTTGTGTTGTACAACTAAATATATCGCCTATGACATGACTGTTTATCCAAGAGAATATAAATTGAAAAGGAAGCAAGACCTCGTTTTGGATAAGATTCCCGACGTCCATCTTGGTTTGATAATGATAAAAGAAAACAATTGCACAATAAAGTGACCATAATTATTCGTGACCTTCCCAGTGACCCTAAATCCGGAGTATCCGAAATGAACGCATTATGACTGAATGACATAAATTTTTTTAATTAGTTATATCTATGGTTATCGCTACTTGTTTTCATCTACCAGACAGTTGACGATTCATTCTCAGAATTCTGCGTTCTCGTAACGACTGCCATTTTATGCACAAAAAACACCAAAGTTATGTCCTATGATATTTACACTTAGAAACCGTCATTTCTAATGAAGGAAATACAAACACATTGAAGAATGTGTTCCATGTATTAATGTGTTCCATGTACTTATACGTTCAATGTACTATCGTGTTCAAAATGTTCAAAGTATTCATGTTAAGCATCATAATTTAAAGAAAAAAATTTCCTTGTGATTTATTTGTCTGATTATGCAAGCATTATAGAAATCATCATTTTATGAATGTGTAATATTAATCAATTTCCATTAGGAATACACTTTTTCCCGTTTAAAGGCTTATTATTTGTTGTACATTAGCATTATTTATTATTTGTTGTACATTATCATTATATTTATTATTTATTGTACATTAGCATTATTTATTTTTTGTTGTACATTAGCATTATTTATTATTTGTACATTAGCATTATTTATTATTTGTTATACATTATCATTATTTATTATTTGTTGTACATTAGAATTATTTATTATTTGTTGTACATTAGCATTATTTATTATTTGTTGTACATTAGCATTATTTATTATTTGTTGTACATTATCATTATATTTATTATTTATTGTACATTAGCATTATTTATTATTTGTTGTACATTAGCATTATTTATTTTTTGTTGTACATTAGCATTATTTATTATTTGTTGTACATTATCATTATATTTATTATTTGTTGTACATTATCATTATTTATTATTTGTTGTACATTAGAATTATTTATTATTTGTTGTACATTAGCATTATTTATTATTTGTTGTACATTAGCATTATTTATTATTTGTTGTACATTATCATTATATTTATTATTTATTGTACATTAGCATTATTTATTTTTTGTTGTACATTTGCATTATTTATTATTTGTTGTACATTAGCATTATTTATTATTTGTTGTACATTATCATTATTTATTATTTGTTGTACATTAGAATTATTTATTATTTGTTGTACATTAGCATTATTTATTATTTGTTGTACATTAGCATTATTTATTATTTGTTGTACATTATCATTATTTATTATTTGTTGTACATTAGCATTATTTAAAAAAGCTATTTTTAGGCTACGGCTAATTAATTGGTCACACAAGAATATGTGTTTATGTTTGTATCACCACTCTCGTATCGAATGTCACGTTAAGACTTTCATACATACTAAAATACATAAATAAATATGTACATCAAACGAGCATTCGATATAGATACACTCTTGTCATAGGTCAATAACTTTATGAATGTTATTGATTATAGATCTCACATTAAAATTTTCAAACTTTGTAAAAAAAATAATTAAACACTGGATGTGTACAAGTTTTTTTTTAAACAAAAATATAAATAATTATTTAATGAAGATGGAGCTTCTTTGATTCTACGAAAATTAGAACTGAAAACATTCACTGCACTATAAAATAATTGCCTTGTGCCTGATTAAGTCAGCTTGCGAACAATTTGAGACCGCAATAGAACAGAATTACATTAAACATTCAAATTGAAATCATTACAAAGATAGTTCAAGTTCCGAAAGTCCAGTGTACTTCAGGGCCAAAACCTCTGACAACGGGCAAACGTGAAATTTGAATGGGTATTCAATTATATATCAGTCAATGGGATGATTTGTTCATGACGGTAGCAATGTCAACAAATTATTGTCTCAATGACCCTAACAAACAGGGCAAATTGATTCCCTGTTTTATAAATACAAAGAAACAAAATAAAAAAAAAAAACTTTAAATACCACCCTCACCCCCCCCCCATGAAAAAAATGTTCAGAGCACGTGATTTAACGGAAACATGACGTCATTGAATGGATTGATCGAAGGTGAGATGGAGGATAACAGGTAGATAGCCTTAACATCGATAGCACGCACCGGGCTCTTTATCAATGACTAGAGTGGACATCATGTGTAGGTGTGTACAGGTGTGAGATGAATTGCACATACTTTTGTGGTTGTGTTGTACAACTAAATATATCACCAATGACATGACTGTTTATCCAAGAGAATATAAATTGAAAAGGAAGCAAGACCTCGTTTTGGATAAGATTCCCGACGTCCATCTTGGTTTGATAATGATAAGAGAAAACTATTGTACAATAAAGTGCCCATAATTATTCGTGACCTTCCCCATGACCCTAAATCCGGAGTCTCTGAAATGAACGCATTATGACTGAATGACCTAAATTTTTCTAATTAGTTATATCTATGGTTATCGCTACTTGTTTTTATCTACCAGACAGTTGACGATTCTGTCTCAGAGTTCTGCGTTCTCGTAACGACTGCTATTTTCAGCTCAAGAAACATCAAAGTTTATGTTCTATGATATGTACACTTAGAAACCGTCATATCTAATGAAGGAAATACAAACACTTTGAAGAATGTACTAATGTGTTCAGTGTACTAATGTGTTTCATGTATTAATCTGTTCCATGTACTAATATGTTCAATGTACTATCGTGTTCAAAATATTAATGTGTTCAAAGTATTCGTGTTATACATCATAATTTAAAGATAAAATTTCTAATTATTTTCCTTATGATTTATTTGTCTGAGTTATGCAAGCATTAAAGAAATCATCATTTTATGAATGTGTAATGTTAAGTAATTTCCATTAGGAATAACCTTTTTCTCGTTTTAAGGCTTATTATTTGTTGTACATTAGCATTATTTATTATTTGTTGTACATTAGCATTATTTATTATTTGTTGCACATTAGCATTATTTATTATTTGTTGCACATTAGCATTATTTATTATTTGTTGTTGCACATTAGCATTATTTATTATTTGTTGCACATTAGCATTATTTATTATTTGTTGCACATTAGCATTATTTATTATTTGTTGTACATTAGCATTATTTATTATTTGTTGTACATTAGCATTATTTATTATTTGTTGTACATTATCATTATTTATTATTTGTTGTACATTATGCATTATTTATTATTTGTTGTACATTATTATTTGTTGTACATTAGCATTATTTATTATTTGTTGTACATTAGCATTATTTATTATTTGTTGTACATTATCATTATATTTATTATTTATTGTACATTAGCATTATTTATTTTTTGTTGTACATTTGCATTATTTATTATTTGTATTAATTAGCATTATTTATTATTTGTTGTACATTATCATTATTTATTATTTGTTGTACATTAGAATTATTTATTATTTGTTGTACATTAGCATTATTTATTATTTGTTGTACATTAGCATTATTTATTATTTGTTGTACATTATCATTATTTATTATTTGTTGTACATTAGCATTATTTATTATTTGTTGTACATTAGCATTATTTATTATTTGTTGTACATTATCATTATTTATTATTTGTTGTACATTAGCATTATTTATTATTTGTTGTACATTATCATTATATTTATTATTTATTGTACATTAGCATTATTTATTTTTTGTTGTACATTAGCATTATTTATTATTTGTTGTACATTAGCATTATTTATTATTTGTTGTACATTAGCATTATTTATTATTTGTTGCACATTAGCATTATTTATTATTTGTTGTACATTAGCATTATTTATTATTTGTTGCACATTAGCATTATTTATTATTTGTTGCACATTAGCATTATTTATATTTGTTGTACGTTAGCATTATTTATTATTTGTTGTACATTAGCATTATTTATTATTTGTTGTACATTAGCATTATTTATTATTTGTTGCACATTAGCATTATTTATTATTTGTTGCACATTAGCATTATTTATTATTTGTTGCACATTAGCATTATTTATATTTGTTGTACGTTAGCATTATTTATTATTTGTTGTACATTAGCATTATTTATTATTTGTTGTACATTAGCATTATTTATTTTTTGTTGTACATTAGCATTATTTATTATTTGTTGTACATTATCATTATATTTATTATTTATTGTACATTAGCATCATTTATTATTTGTTGTACATTAGCATTATATATTATTTGTTGTACATTAGCATTATTTATTATTTGTTGTACATTAACATTATTTTCTTAGAATATGTTGACATTTCCCCTCCCCCCGCAACATTGATTGGCATGTCGAGCGGTTTTATAGTACAAGCCATTTAATGACAATGACGGATTTTTCATGAGCAGCGAAGTAATTAATTAGTAATAAAATAGAGTGAAAGTTAATATAAACATAGACACATCAGTAGCCACATCATTCCCAATGTACTCGTTGTACGTACATGACATTAGCCACATCATTCCCAATGTACTCGTTGTACGTACATGACATTAGCCACATCATTCCCAATGTACTCGTTGTACGTACCTTACATTAGCCACATCATTCCCAATGTACTAGTTGTACGTACCTTACATTAGCCACATCATTCCCAATGTACTCGTTGTACTACCTTACATTAGCCACATCATTCCCAATGTACTAGTTGTACGTACCTTACATTAGCCACATCATTCCCAATGTACTCGTTGTACTACCTTACATTAGCCACATCATTCCCAATGTACTCGTTGTACGTACCTGACATTAGCCACATCATTCCCAATGTACTCGTTGTACGTAACTTACATTAGCCACATCATTCCCAATGTACTAGTTGTACGTACCTGAATTAGCCACATCAACTCTTCCCTTTAAGAAAATGACATATTCAGAACCTCGCTGTCTAATTTATTGAATGAAGATACATGAATAAAAGAAAATGACACATATTGCAAAAATTCAATTTCATCTGAATTTGTCTAGTTAGTTATTTCTTGTTCTGGAAATAATTCTGTCCCTATTCAACCCTTCACCCCATCTCCACCCCCCCCCCCCTTCCCCCTGACGTTTTATATCAGATGATGAACTGGCACGGAGCCGAACTAATTGACAAACAATATAAAAAATGTAACATATAATTTAATTTGGTTCAAAAAAGGCATATACATATGGGATATTGCAATAAGTTTAGAAGGTTAAACAGTACAATCTCACTGTACAGAAATAGTGAAGACAATATAATCTCACTGCATAGAAATGAGTGAAGCTGTGTACATAGACTCTAGTGTCATGTGAAGTGAAACAACAGGACAGTATTCGACAATATAAAGTTTTACGATAACAAATTTAACGGGACACACTTTGATCTTGTCTTGAAGACGATATTATAGTTTCATTAGTTTCGAGACCACTTGAGCATCTGAATGGGTTCTTTATGGATCCCAGTATAAAGTTTCAACATGTAACAAAAGAATTTTGAATCCAACATCCACAGGGGGTTTGCTGTTGTTTGTTTTAAAATATTGTTATGAAACTTAATTACAGAAATATTCACACGGCTCAACAAACAAACAAACAAACAAACAAACAAACAAACAAACATGGTTTGTTCAAACCCCTCCCCCCCTCCCCCATATCAATCTGTGAATTGTATAAAAAGATTCCTTTATTACTTAAAGTACCCTACAGCATTGTTGATTATAGTTGACCACTCGCTGTTATTACTTAAAGTACCCTACAGCATTCTTGATTATAGTTGACCACTCGCTGTTATTACTTAAAGTACCCTACAGCATTGTTGATCATAGTTGACCACTCGCTGTTATTACTTAAAGTACCCTACAGCATTGTTGATTATAGTTGACCACTCGCTGTTATTACTTAAAGTACCCTACCCTATTGTTGATCATAGTTGACCACTCGCTGTCATTACATAAAGTACCCTACCCCATTGTTGATCACAGTTGACCACTCGCTGTTATTACATAAAGTACCCTACCCTATTGTTGATCATAGTTGACCACTCGCTGTCATTACATAAAGTACCCTACCCCATTGTTGATCACAGTTGGCTACTCGCTGTTATTACATAAAGTACCCTACCCCATTGTTGATCACAGTTGGCCACTCGCTGTTATTACATAAAGTACCCTACCCTATTGTTGATCACAGTTGACCGCTCGCTGTTATTACATAAAGTACCCTACCCTATTGTTGATCATAGTTGACCATTCGCTGTTATTACATAAAGTACCCTACCCTATTGTTGATCACAGTTGACCGCTTACATAAAGTACCCTACCCCATTGTTGATCTCTCGCTGTTATTACATAAAGTACCCTACCCCATTGTTGATCATAGTTGACCACTCGCTGTTATTACATAAAGTACCCTACCCCATTTTTGATCATAGTTGACCACTCAGTGTTATCGTTTCTTCAGTAATAGAGCTTCGTCATTAGCACATGACCTTTGTCTTGTATAATGCACTAACCATGTAAATTTGTTGCCCCCCCCCCCCCAACAACAACCTCAAATAACCGGCCTGAGTCACACTTCCTACATCACAATGAAAACTGACCTACTTTGAAATGACCTTATAGTTATGGACATAGAAGTATATTTTATAATCTTCAGCGAATAGAAAAGGTCACACATTAGACTACTTCATTTCCAATCAAGAAAATCACTACGTTCTCCCCTCCCCCCACCTCCCATCCCATTTTTTTTTAATCAATCAAATAGTGTGAACCCAAGAAGACCTGAACTTGTAGTAATTGTCCAATCATTTGACCAGCCTAGGGGAGAGAAATAATTAATTTTTTCCTAATATTTAAGGGAGAGTACCACACCATCAGCACACAAAATGTTTGTACTCCCCAACAAGTACCAGCAGCTATCTAAAATCTAAGTCTATTTATATCTTAACATTTTTTTTTCTTGACGTGACCAATTGCTTTCCTCTCCCAGTTATTTTAAATTGAATAGAATGACAGAATCTAAAAAATAAACAAAGGTTACGAATTTACTTCGCTGGTAAAATGCGGTCATTGGTATCAGCAGGGCTGCCGAGAGGGGGGCAGGGGGGTCATTGGTATCAGAGCATCAAAACCAAACTAGACCAAACGCTAACGGTTTTTTTTTTGGCTGGGGGGGGGGGGGGATGGGGTAATATATAATTGTTGCCCGGATGTTTGTAATACAGTTTAGTTAGTATTTAGGTGAATGACAGCACTTCTTCTAGTAGTGAAACCTTCAATGCTAAGTTTATCATTTATATTTTTTTAAATAAAAAAGCGTAATAGTCATTTATCTCTTTTCTATTTTCAAATAAAATGCTACTACAAATTTTTTATTTAATATGTGACACTCATTCACAACAGAAATTGAGATTTGACACAAAACAGTTTTAAGCAGAAAGGAAATAAACTGGCTTCGATCATCGGAAATTTTTTTTTGACTTTCATAAAAAGATAAAAAGTCAAAACAAAACAAAAAAACAAACGGGTCAGTTGGTCAATTGGCGCCAAAATGAACGGAGGGAAAAAATGGATTTCACCTTGACATTGATCTGGGTCTGTGGAATGTCTGCATCCGGTTATTGACAAGATTGACAGTGACAGCAGGCAATGTTCGTGTCACTGCTGACAAATTGAATCTGATCACTAGATGTCGAGTCAAATTGTGGCGTGTGGTACTCATAATGACATGTTATTGACATTTGATCCAGTAGGGAATACAACATTGTTACACAATTGTTAAGTTTGTTTTTTTAAATATGTCTTTTAGAATTGTTCTTTTTTTTAAATCAGATAAACATAAAACTACCACAATGGAAAGTTTTCTTAATTTTTTCTCTACTCCATGTTGTACACAATGTTGTGCCATGTTGTACAATGTTGTTCCATGTTGTACAATCTTGTGCCATTATACAATCTTGTGCCATGTGGTACACAGTTGTGCCATGTTGCACAAAGTTGTGCCATGTTATACAATGTTGTGAACATTTGTACAATGCTGTGCCAAGCTGCACAAGGTTGTGCCATGTCGTACAATGTTGTGCCGTGTCGTACAATTTTGTGCCATGTTGTGCCATGTTGCACAATGTTGTACAATGTTGTTCCGTGTAGTGCCTTGTTGTATAATGTTGTGCCATGTTGTATAATGTTGTGTCATGTTGTACAATGTTGTGTCTGCTGTACAATGTTGTGCCATGTTGTACAATGTTGTGCCATGTTGTACAATGTTGTGCCATGCTGTACAATGTTATCCCTTTTTCACATGATGTCCAGACAATTTCTTTTTAATGTGTAAAGACAATAACAAATACAATGTCTGTTAAATGGGAAGTATTTTAGTTTCTGTGTAAAGACAATATTAACTACAATGTCTGTTAACTGGGAAGTATTTTAGTGTCTGTGTAAAGACAATATTAAATACAATGTCTGTTAACTGGGAAGTATTTTAGTGTCTGTGTAAAGACAATATTAAACACAATATCTGTTAACTGGGAAGTATTTCTAGTGTCTTGAAAAAAAATTTACATTTGTCCGGCACTTAACGGAAGTTTTTTTTGTAGGCATTTGCCAAAAAGAGGTCAAGGTAACATTTGTCTTTGAATTTAAAAAAAAAAAAGGAATTCGCAAATGTATAAATAATTCCCTATTGACGTCTGGGATGAATACATTGAACTTGATCTCTGCAAAGTCTCATCGCATTACAGCTAATAACTTTTTAACATGGTTTTGCGGCAGGAAGCTGTTGACAAATCGCTATATAAAGAATATTTTAAATAAGAAAAATTCAAAAAGTTATTACTTGAATTTGTATTTATATCTTTATAAAAATACTACTTGAGCATTCGGCACATATTTTAAAAATATCATGATAGCATTGATCATTTTGTCAGAATTGTACAATGGTGTCATATTGTATTATATTTGAAACACTTTGATGCATTATATCTATCCACACTAGCAAGCGGTTTTATGGATTAAACACATGGGCTAGCTCAACGTTACAGTTGAGAGCCCAAGCTTAATTAGGATACATTTTCATTCATGTTATAGCCTAGATCTTTGCCTTAAATCGAAGTTAATGTCATGACTTCCAGACATTTTCATTTCAAACCTCAACCTAACCATACGTTCAATGTGAAAGTTTTCTTGTGATTGGGGATTGTGGAAATATCTGGTAAGTCTACATTGCCTCCTACTTAAGTCTATGGGCTACATCAACATTCTGGCATGCCTATATTGCTAGCAGCCAGGCCAGTCGCAAAGAAAGTCAATCTCAACACTTGTCAGGGGCTTCCTAATATGACCTGACATTTGGAATGGCGGGGAGGGGGTATAGAGGGGACCCAGACATCAAGATTATTAAGGGCACAAGATTTGAAAGCAGTATCCTTCAAAGTGTTTTCCGCTAAAGTTTTCCAAATGTTTCGTAATAGATGGCCTTCAAACATACTTCCTAGGGCCCTCAAACGTACTACCTAGGGCCCCCAAACGTAATTCATAGGGCCCAAAACGTACTACCTAGGGCTCCTAAACGTAATTCATAGGTGCCTCCAAAAGTACTACCTAGCGCTCCTAAACGTAATTCATAGGTGCCCCAAAAGTAAGTACTGCCTAGCGCCCCCAAACGTACTGCCTAATTTGCTATTGCATGTAATTCTGATTTCCGGTTAATGTTTGTTTTTATTAAATATGAACATTCCTTAATGTTCAATTATCCATTAACAAAGACAGCCACCAAAGTATTTGTATAAATAGTTGTATATTCTAAAATACGTTTCATTAGAAGACTTCCATTAAATGTTTTTGCGTCCCTGAACACCCATGCGGGCCTCGGGAGACTCAAGTTGGACAACCCTGTTGTAAAAACAAGAAAGGTGGCTGGCGGGCGCATTAGTTGTGAGCCAGATCTGTATGTAGATACTCGATCTACAATCTGTGGACTGTAGGCTCAATTTACCTATGAATCCCGTGGTACCTCCATGGGCATTGCACTATCGGCTTTGGTAGAGACGAACGAAAGGCACAAGAAAAACAGTGTCATTAGTGGTTTAAAAGATCTAAGAGTTAAACATTTCATTTTCTCAGGCACCTTACAAAAAAAACGCAGGAAGAGTAAAAGGGCCTCCCAGTGGCTCCCACACTATTTATATTTATTTATTGTGAGCGGCTGTCAAATAAGCCCTTAGCACACGTGTTCCCCCATGGTGCAACTTCACTTGAACGTGGACTTATTGTAGCTCTATGCCAGGGCTTCTTAAACTTTTGTAATTCACGACCCCATTTATGATTGCGAGTTTCTTGACGACCCCATACAAATATAAAAGAAAAATAAATTAATATTTTACAAATTAAAAAACATTTTCTGTTAAATTGTATTTTTATCTCTCGCGACCCCAAAATTTTGCTACTCGACCCCAAATGGGGTCGCGACCCATAGTTTAAGAAGCCCTGCTCTATGCAAAGATGTTTTTGATAATCCTACAAGTGCATGGCTCAAAAGATTAAGAAGAGAAGAGAACAAAAAAAAATTTCTTGTGAGGAAAACCAATTATTAAGGCAATTATATCATCACAATTTCTTCTTCGACATTCACTTGTGTGTTGATTATGGCGTTTTTATGTCTATGTCAGTTATCTGTGAGTCTCTGTGTCTTCTAATCATCAAAGCAAAAGAGCCAAGAAGACCGATTGCATTATGAATTAACCATCTAATGCAAACAAAAACAAAACATAACAAACTCCACATAAATGACCGAAATAACCCAGTCAACCACATTATGATTGACTTTTGCGATAACACACCGAATGTGTCTGTAATCATGTGGCTTTTTGGTGTGTCGTTACTTTTTCATCTAACTTTACTTTTCTACTATTATTTTACCAAAGTGTTCTGTGTTTTCACCACTGCCGACTTATTCATCAGTTTATCCCAGTAGGCGTGGGCGTATCCCGTTTGGATGGTTTAATTACAAAAAAAAAAACTAAAATAGAAAACATTGTTATTTTCTACACGGTCTGGTTTCATCAGTTTAAAATATCTGTCAAGCAGAAAGTTTAGTTTAAAATATCTGTCAAGCAGAAAGTTTAGTTTAAAATATCTGTCAAGCAGAAAGTTTAGTTTAAAATATCTGTCAACCAGAAAGTTTAGTTTAAAATATCTGTCAAGCAGAAAGTTTAGTTTTAAATATCTGTCAACCAGAAAGTTTAGTTTAAAATATCTGTCAAGCAGAAAGTTTAGTTTAAAATATCTGTCAAGCAGAAAGTTTAGTTTAAAATATCTGTCAAGCAGAAGGATTAGTTTAGTAAATCAAATTCCTATGTAATGACATTTTATTTCAATAACTAAAACCAGGGGCGTAACCAGTATGTTGAAGTTGGTAGGGTCCAAAATATTAGGTAAGATGAATATTGGTATGTCTGCCCCCAACCAGTATGTTGAAGTTGGTAGGGTCCAAAATATTAGGTAAGATGAATATTGGTATGTCTGCCCCCAACCAGTATGTTGAAGTTGGTAGGGTCCAAAATATTAGGTAAGATGAATATTGGTATGTCTGCCCCCAACCAGTATGTTGAAGTTGGTAGGGTCCAAAATATTAGGTAAGATGAATATTGGTATGTCTGCCCCCAACCAGTATGTTGAAGTTGGTAGGGTCTAAAATATTAGGTAAGATGAATATTGGTATGTCTGCCCCCAACCAGTATGTTTAAGTTGGTAGGGTCCAAAATATTAGGTAAGATGAATATTGGCATGTCTGCCCCCAACCAGTATGTTCAAGTGGGTAGGGTCCAAAATATTAGGTAAGATGAATATTGGCATGTCTGCCCCCAACCAGTACGTTCAAGTGGGTAGGGTCCAAAATATTAGGTAAGATGAATATTGGTATGTCTGCCCCCAACCAGTATGTTTAAGTTGGTAGGGTCCAAAATATTAGGTAAGATAAATATTGGTATGTCTGCACCCAACCAGTATGTTGAAGTTGGTAGGGTCCAAAATATTAGGTATGATGAATATTGGTATGTCTGCCCCCAAATTTTGGTAGGGCCCGACCCGCACGACCCGTACTTCGGTTGCGCCCATGACTAAAACCCTGACAGATACTTCCATACTTTTGTTTCCCCACTCAGTTCTCTTGTCCAGCTATAGATCTAAGTTTCTTTGTCCAGCGAAGCCTTGTATAAGAACCATCTCTCCCCCCCCCCACATACACCCACACACATTCAGTTCAAAGCTTTCAGGCGCTCCTAGTCATCGGACTGGAATAAGTCTGTGCTCTAGACGGCAGGTTCCTGCTAACTGACCCTCGTACCTTGGTCCCACACAGCGGCAGTGGTCAGATGGAGCTCCGGAAGAGACCAGCAAGATAACTCGATGACCAGTGGACTGAAGCTTCCATTTTGTTATTATCCGCACGGATAATCTTTTTTTTTTTTTAAATTTTTAATCTTTCACTTACAAACGAATGAAATTATAGGTTACTTGAATGTGGTGTAGACAGGAGACTGCTTTATACTGTAGCATTGCACTGGTAGACACAATAGACATGGCACTGGTAGATACTGTAGACAGGGCACTGATAAATTCTGTAGACAGGGCACTGGTAGATGCTATAGACAGGGCATTGGTAGATACTGTAGACAAGGCACTGATATTGTACACAAGGCACTGGTATATACTGTAGACAAGGCACTGATACTGTAGACAAGGCACTGGTAGATACTGTAGACAGGTCACTGGTAGATACTGTAGACAGGGCACTGATACTGTAGACATGGCACTGGTAGATACTGTAAACAGGGCACTGATACTGTAGACAGGGCACTGGTAGAAGCTGTAGACAAGGCACTGATACTGATATGTTCGTTGATTTTCTGCTTCGACATTTTTCTTGAAATAGCGTATCACAAGTTGTAATTGAAACTGTCTCATCCACCTACCACCCATACAAAGACAATCTCAATATGAACTATGAGACTCATGGAACCAATGTAGTGTGGAAACAAACGTTTCCATCGGTTAGAATTTCCAGTGTACAGCAGTGTGTCTTAGGAGGATGTTATATAGCTTACATGATGGTTGATGGTTTCGTAAGCTGAGAGGGGGGGGAGGGTATAAAGAAATCAGTCGAAAGGACCAAGATATATAGGTCAGTTATGGCTATCAGCCAAGTGAAGTGACCCAAGGTCAAAGAGAAGAAACCGCTGGGTGTCAAGGTCAAATGAAACCTATCCATCATGGAAGACAAACCAATTAAACCGAACACATCTGGAACAATTAGATTGTAAGAAGAAATGTGCGGCTCTACGGCTGTCATACAAACATAGAACAGTCCGTTTGTATGGGGGAATTTATAGCGCATTGTTTGTCATACAAACATTGATCAAAACTGTAAGTTTGTGTTAAGAAACGTACAGCACTAATAGTTGTCAGACAAACAATAGAGGAGGGAGAAGGGAGGGAGGCGCAGAGTTGTCCGCACAGGGCGGCAATTATTTTGCTGCTAGCTAGGGGCGGCATAAGCTATATTTAAAACATTTAGGTATGGAAACTGGTCGGACATTATAGTGGACATCCCGGGCACCAATAACAATATTTTCGTAACTGAGATGAGAAATTATGAAACAATGTTGGTACTGAAAAGTTCTACGGCTGTCAAGTCGTCTTACAAGTTATTAACAAATATATTAGATCAGTGGTCGGCAACCTATTGTCCAATAGAAAATTTTTGATGGTCCGCAAAAATATTTGGATGGATGGTCCGCAGAAATATTTGGATGGATGGTCCGCAGAAATATTTGGATGGATGGTCCGCAGAAATGTTTGGATGGACCACATAAATATTTGGATGGTCCGCAGAAATATTTGGATGGAAGGACCACAGAAATATTTGGATGGTCCGCAGAAATATTTGGATGGTCCGCAGAAATAATTGGATGGTCCGCAGAAATATTTGGATGGTCCGCAGAGATATTTGGATGGATGGACCACATAAATATTTGGATGGTCCGCAGAAATATTTGGATGGTCCGCAGAAATATTTGGATGGTCCGCAGAAATATTTGGATGGATGGACCACAGAAATATTTGGATGGTCCGCAGAAATATTTGGATGGACCACAGAAATATTTTGACATTATCATTAGTTTAAATGTGACTAAAAATGTGTCACACTGTAGGTATTATCTATTGGCCAGCATTGTCTATTGGTCAACAACATAATTATTCAAAGAATCTTTGGGTTAATAACGGCCAAAACAATAAGATCCAACACAAATGTTGGATTTAATTCCAAGAATGAGGCGACACAATAGACCACACAAAACAAACATTCAGGGGGGGGGGGGAGATGTGGAGTTCAACTGTGGGTGAAAAAATAATGCCTACATCTGAGCTAGAAGATAGTATAAAATGTGATATTCTAATGTATGTATGTATTCAAATACACAAACGTCACAACCTTTGTATATTTACATAAATATGTTTGAAAAGTCAAGGGTTTTTGGACAAATGTACACATTGAATATTATGTTTTATAGTTAAACATTGACATGTTAAATAATTATGAAATACAAATACGGCCTAGTAAATGTCGGTAGTTTAACACAATGAAATGATTGTGTGCAAGTATTTGATTTCGAGATTACATATTTATATATAAAACTGGTCTGTGTGATATGATATCTCCAATCAATGATTGACAACAGTAACATAGGACATGTGTGTGGGTGTTGTGTGGCACTCAACATGGGACGTGTGTGTGGGTGTTGTGTGGCACTCAACATGGGACATGTGTTAGGGGGTTGTGTGGTGCTCAACATAGTACATGTGTGTGGTTGTTGTGTGGCACTCAACATAGGACATGTGTGTGGGTGTTGTGTGGCACTCAACATAGTACATGTGTGTGGGTGTTGTGTGGCGCCCAACATAGGACATGTGTGTGGGTGTTGTGTGGCGCTCAACATAGGACATGTGTGTGGGTGTTGTGTGGCGCTCAACATAGGACATGTGTGTGGGTGTTGTGTGGCACTCAACATGGGACATGTGTGTGGGTGTTGTGTGGTGCTCAACATGGGACATGTGTGTGCGTGTTGTGTGTGTCTCAACATAGGACATGTGTGTGGGAGTTGTGTGGTGGTCAAGATAGGAGATGTGTGAGTGGGTGTTGCGTGGTGCTCGACAGAGGACATGTGAGTTGGTGGTGTGTGGTAGTCAACATAGGACATGTGTGTGGGTATTGTGTGGTTCTTAACATAGAACATGTGTGTGGGTGTTGTGTGGCGCTCAACATAGGACATGTGTGAGTGGGTGGTGTGTGGTGGTCAACATAGGACATGTGTGTGGGTATTGTGTGGTTCTCAACATAGGAAACGTGTGTAGGTGTTGTGTGGCACTCAACATGGGACATGTGTGTGGTCATTGTGTGGCACTCAACATAGGACATGTGTGTGTGTGTTGTGTGGCACTCAACATAGGATATGTGTGTTGTATGGTATTAAACATAGCACATGTGTGTAGGTGTTGTGTGACACTCAACATAGGACATGTGTGTGGGTGTTGTGTGGCACTCAACATAGGACATATGTGTGGGTGTAGTTTGGCACTCGACATGGGACATGTGTATGGGTGTTGTGTGGCACTCAACATAGGACATGTGTGTGGGTATTTGTGGCACTCAACATAGGACATGTGTGTGGGTGTTTTGTGGCACTCAACATAGGACATGTGTGTGGGTGTTGTGTGGTTCTCAACATAGGACATGTGTGAGTGGGTGTTGTGTGGCACTCAAAATGGGACATGTGTGTGGGTGTTGTGTGACACTCAAAATGGGACATGTGTGTGGGTGTTGTGTGGCACTCAACATGGGACATGTGTGTGGGTGTTGTGTGGCGCTCAACATAGGACATGTGTGTGAGTATTGTGTGGCACTCAACATAGGACATGTGTGTGGGTGTTGTGTGGCACTAAACATAGGATAGGACATGTGTGTGGGTGTTGTGTGGCGCTCAACATAGGACATGTGTGTGGGTGTTGTGTGGCGCTCAACATAATACATGTGTGGGTGTTGTGTGGGGCTCAACATAGGACATGTGTGTGGGTGTTGTGTGGCACTCAACATGGGACATGTGTGTGGGTGTTGTGTGGTGCTCAACATGGGACATGTGTGTGGGTGTTGTGTGGGGCTCAACATAGGACATGTGTGTGGGAGTTGTGTGGTGGTCAAGATAGGACATGTGTGAGTGGGTGTTGTGTGGTGCTCGACAGAGGACATGTGAGTTGGTGGTGTGTGGTAGTCAACATAGGACATGTGTGTGGGTGTTGTGTGGTTCTCAACATAGGGCATGTGTGTGGGTGTTGTGTGGCACTCAAAATGGGACATGTGTGTGGATGTTGTGTGGCGCTCAACATAGGACATGTGTGAGTGGGTGGTGTGTGGTGGTCAACATAGCACATGCGTGTGGGTATTGTGTGGTTCTCAACATAGGAAACATGTGTGGGTGTTGTGTGGCACTCAACATGGGACATGTGTGTGGGTGTTGTGTGGCACTCAACATAGGACATGTGTGTGTGTTGTGTGGCACTCAACATAGGACATGTGTGTTGTGTGGTACTAAACATAGTACAAGTGTGTAGGTGTTGTGTGACACTCAACATAGGATATGTGTGTGGGTGTTGTGTGGCACTCAACATAGGACATATGTGTGGGTGTAGTGTGGCACTCGACATGGGACATGTGTATGGGTGTTGTGTGGCACTCAACATAGGACATGTGTGTGGGTATTTTATGGCACTCAACATAGGACATGTTTCTGGGTGTTTTGTGGCACTCAACATAGGACATGTGTGTGGGTGGTGTGTGGCACTCAACATAGGACATGTGTGAGTGGGTGTTATGTGGCGCCCGACATAGGACATGTGTGAGTGGGTGGTGTGTGGTGGTCAACATAGGATATGTGTGTGTTATGTGGTGCTCAACATAGGACATGTGTGTGGGTGGTGTATGGTGCTCAACATGGGACATGTGTGTGGGTGTTGTGTGGCACTCAACATAGGACATGTGTGTGGGTGTTGTGTGGTTCTCAACATAGTACATGTGTGTGGGTGTTGTGTGGCACTCAACATAGGACATATGTGTGGGTGTAGTTTGGCACTCGACATGGGACATGTGTATGGGTGTTGTGTGGCACTCAACATAGGACATGTGTGTGGGTATTTGTGGCACTCAACATAGGACATGTGTGTGGGTGTTTTGTGGCACTCAACATAGGACATGTGTGTGGGTGTTGTGTGGTTCTCAACATAGGACATGTGTGAGTGGGTGTTGTGTGGCACTCAAAATGGGACATGTGTGTGGGTGTTGTGTGACACTCAAAATGGGACATGTGTGTGGGTGTTGTGTGGCACTCAACATGGGACATGTGTGTGGGTGTTGTGTGGCGCTCAACATAGGACATGTGTGTGAGTATTGTGTGGCGCTCAACATAGGACATGTGTGTGGGTGTTGTGTGGCACTAAACATAGGATAGGACATGTGTGTGGGTGTTGTGTGGCGCTCAACATAGGACATGTGTGTGGGTGTTGTGTGGCGCTCAACATAATACATGTGTGGGTGTTGTGTGGCGTGCTCAACATAGGACATGTGTGTGGGTGTTGTGTGGCACTCAACATGGGACATGTGTGTGGGTGTTGTGTGGTGCTCAACATGGGACATGTGTGTGGGTGTTGTGTGGGGCTCAACATAGGACATGTGTGTGGGAGTTGTGTGGTGGTCAAGATAGGACATGTGTGAGTGGGTGTTGTGTGGTGCTCGACAGAGGACATGTGTGAGTTGGTGGTGTGTGGTAGTCAACATAGGACATGTGTGTGGGTGTTGTGTGGTTCTCAACATAGGGCATGTGTGTGGGTGTTGTGTGGCACTCAAAATGGGACATGTGTGTGGATGTTGTGTGGCGCTCAACATAGGACATGTGTGAGTGGGTGGTGTGTGGTGGTCAACATAGCACATGCGTGTGGGTATTGTGTGGTTCTCAACATAGGAAACATGTGTGGGTGTTGTGTGGCACTCAACATGGGACA
This sequence comes from Bulinus truncatus, assembly GCA_021962125.1. Taxonomy (NCBI): domain Eukaryota; kingdom Metazoa; phylum Mollusca; class Gastropoda; family Planorbidae; genus Bulinus; species Bulinus truncatus. The sequence continues at coordinate 1,084,227 of JAGDYQ010000206.1, read as the reverse complement.
TGTGTGTGGGTGTTGTGTGGCACTCAACATAGGACATGTGTGTGTGTTGTGTGGCACTCAACATAGGACATGTGTGTTGTGTGGTACTAAACATAGTACAAGTGTGTAGGTGTTGTGTGACACTCAACATAGGATATGTGTGTGGGTGTTGTGTGGCACTCAACATAGGACATATGTGTGGGTGTAGTGTGGCACTCGACATGGGACATGTGTATGGGTGTTGTGTGGCACTCAACATAGGACATGTGTGTGGGTATTTTATGGCACTCAACATAGGACATGTTTCTGGGTGTTTTGTGGCACTCAACATAGGACATGTGTGTGGGTGGTGTGTGGCACTCAACATAGGACATGTGTGAGTGGGTGTTATGTGGCGCCCGACATAGGACATGTGTGAGTGGGTGGTGTGTGGTGGTCAACATAGGATATGTGTGTGTTATGTGGTGCTCAACATAGGACATGTGTGTGGGTGGTGTATGGTGCTCAACATGGGACATGTGTGTGGGTGTTGTGTGGCACTCAACATAGGACATGTGTGTGGGTGTTGTGTGGTTCTCAACATAGTACATGTGTGTGGGTGTTGTGTGGTGCTCAGCATGTGACATGTGTGTTGGTGTTGTGTTGCAATCAATATAGAACATGTGTGTGGGTGTTGTGTGGTGGTAAACATAGGACATGTGTGTGGATGGTGTGTGGTGCTCAACATGGGACATGTGTGCGGGTGTTGTGTGGTGCTCAACATGGGACAGTTGTGCGGGTGTTGTGTTGTGCTCAACATGGGAAATGTGTGCGTGTGTTGTGTGGAGTTCACAATACGATTTGTGTGGGTATGTGGTCAGGTGTTCACCATCTGACTTACGTGTGGGTGTTGTCTGGTGACTCCCCCCCCCCCCCAGGAGACCAGCCTACACAACATAGTATGACGAATATTTTTTTTACAAATAGCGATATAATAGTTCCCCTAGGGGGAAGGTAACATTCAGTACTCATCTGAAATAAAGAATGAGGTGTCAATTTTAAATTTTTTTGTGGGTGGGTGGTGGGGTTGCTGGGGGCATTAACATAGAATCTTTTTTTTTTTGTCACGCCTTTAGTGGGTTCAAGATAGTGAAACAACGGAACGAGATATGTGAGAGACATATAATACATATAACACGAGTCTTTCCACGTGGTTGGAGACAACTGAGTCAGCTTACAGTAAAAGTTTAGTTTAACTACATTGAAAAATACTTACAGTACAGACACGGCATAGGCTTAAACAAACAAAGTTATTGGATGGAAAATGGAAAAATAAAATACCTATACTCTATTCAACATTTTCTCATTGTACAACTTAGTTATCTTCAGTCATTTATCGTATTAAATTAAACATAATCTCAACTTTACAACTCACAATACTTGAGATACTGAGATACAGACGCAAACGATTTCACAGATCAGCGTCATTTATCGAAGTAAAAATGGACACTTTTAAAAAAGTGATGACATTTTAAAACTTTATTTTTACATTATCGTGAAGTCACCAGTAGCGACCGCCATTATTGTTACGTCAATGTGTTCATTTTTAAACAAAAGCAAAAAAGAAAAGGAAATTTTGAGAAATCCAGTAAAGGTTAAAGAATTATTTTTTTTTTATTTCTTGAATTTATTTCTTAATGTTCCAATTGCTCACCTAATGAAAAATGACAGGCTAATTTCTGTGAGCAAAGAAGACATTTTTGAATTAAATCATGAATCAAATCAATACCTTGTGCAGCTCAGAACTCGGATGTAAAATAGGCAAATGTTTTCCAGTATAATTTAGAATTATTTTTTTTAAGGTTTTCAATCGAAAAATTTCACATTTTTTTATTTCATACAATAAAAAAGTGAATATGTGTATGTCGACGCTTAAAACTTTTCGTTATTACAAAGAATGATGACAACTGTCAATATCTTACATATGTAAGGGACTGACCTGATTAACATATCGTATATTATTCTAAAATGTTAAATTATAAGAAATACATTTGTCTCATGGACTGAAACCATACAACAAGGCCGCCATATCGTTGAATAGATAGAAACAGGCTTTTAAATAGTTTTGAAACAAGTTATATAAGCCATAAATGTATAAGACACACAGACACTTCTAGACAGTGTCAAAAATGATAAATGTCTAAGACACTTCTAGACAGTGTCAAGACTGATAAATGTCTAAGACACACAGACACTTTTAGACAGTGTCAAGGATGATATTTGTTGTTGTTCTTTTATAACGCAAACGTCTCAATAAAAAAAAACGAAAATTTGTGTCATTCAAATATTTCGATCTACTGCAATCGTCTGGCAATGTTCGGGTAATCTGAAGTGTCTACTGGGATACTTCATAGATGAGATGTCATCTCTTGCTCACTTGCTCCTCAATCAAACAACCTCTTGTGTAACAGCTGTACTGGAGACTTTCAGTGTCCCACCATAGTTCTCGAACAAATGACCACACTGGCTGTGATGTCATACTGAAGTAGTTTGATGAAGAATTCGATTATGAAACAACAAATAGTCGACATATTTTCATTAAATTCAACAAATGTTTATTACAACATATCTATTGTCTCATTCAACATATCTATTGTCTCATTCAACATATCTATTGTCTCATTCAACATATCCATTGTCTCATTCAACATATCTATTGTCTCATTCAACATATCCATTGTCTCATTCAACTCATCCATTGTCTCATTCAACATATCCATTGTCTCATTCAACATATCTATTGTCACATTCAACATATCTATTGTCTCATTCAACATATCCATTGTCTCATTCAACATATCCATTGTCTCATTCAACATATCTATTGTCACATTCAACATATCTATTGTCTCATTCAACATATCCATTGTCTCATTCAACATATCCATTGTCACATTCAACATATCTATTGTCTCATTCAACATATCCATTGTCTCATTCAACATTTCCATTGTCTCATTCAAAATATCCATTGCCTCATTCAACATATCCATTGTCTCATTCAACATATCTATTGCCTCATTCAACATATCTATTGTCTCATTCAACATATCTGTTGTCTCATTCAACATATCCATTGTCTCATTCAACATATCCATTGTCTTATTCAACATATCTATTGTCTCATTCAACATATCTATTGTCTCATTCAACATATCTATTGTCTCATTCAACATATCTATTGTCTCATGCAACATATCTATCGTCTCATTCAACATATCTATTGTCTTATTCAACATATCTATCGTCTCATTCAACATATCTATTGTCTCATTCAACATATCTATTGTCTCATTCAACATATCCATTGCCTCATTCAACATATCCATTGTCTCATTCAACATATCTATTGCCTCATTCAACATATCCATTGCCTCATTCAACATATCCATTGTCTCATTCAACATATCCATTGTCTCATTCAACATATCCATTGTCTCATTCAACATATCTATCGTCTCATTCAACATATCCATTGTCTCATTCAGCATATCCATTGTCTCATTCAGCATATCTATTGTCTCATTCAACATATCTATTGTCTCATTCAACATATCTATCGTCTCATTCAACATATCTATCGTCTCATTCAACATATCTATCGTCTCATTCAACATATCCATTGTCTCATTCAACATATCTATTGTCTCATTCAACATATCTATCGTCTCATTCAATATCTCTATCGTCTCATTCAACATCTCTATTGTCTCATTCAACATATCTATTGTCTCATTCAACATATCTATTGTCTCATTCAACATATCTATTGTCTCATTCAACATATCTATCGTCTCATTCAACATATCTATTGTCTCATTCAACATATCTATCGTCTCATTCAACATATCTATTGTCTCATTCAACATATATATTGTCTCATTCAACATATCTATTGTCTCATTCAACATATCTATCGTCTCTTTCAACATATCCATTGTCTCATTCAACATATCTATCGTCTCATTCAACATATCTATTGTCTCATTCAACATATATATTGTCTCATTCAACATATCTATTGTCTCATTCAACATATCCATTGTCTCATTCAACATATCTATTGTCTCATTCATCGTGACTGCGGTAAACAAAAGTTCATTTAGTGGGGACGTATTGTTGTGCGCTGCAGTGCTAATTAGAACTTCGGAATCAGTTGGGTCTGGTGAAGGTTCTCCTACGTCTATCATAGTGCTCCCGTGGCCAGTCCTTGCCGGTCGTAGTGGAGATGAAAAAAGGGGGACACTATAATCTCGCTAAACAATATTTAATAGAACTATGGTATGTCAACCAACTTAAGCTCATGTGCGATCTATCACGTATACAGTACTTGTAAATGTTGCCGCCATCTTGTGTGACAGACGCAGACAGAGGAGGATTTAATTTTTTTTGTATTATGGATAAATCTTTTTTTTTTATTTTTTTTGTTTAACTTCTAGTCTCTAGTTGAGTTCAAAGTATTGAAAACTAAAACCCAAGATAAAAACAACCAATGGGGGGAACGTCTTAGCCGCGGGCTACAAGATGAGTATGATGACCATAAAAGGTCATATGTCTGGACCTACTGGCCTACTTGCTATATATGGTCTTGTAGACGTCATTCTACTACGTGGACTTTGACCTTCCAGTAAGTCATGCCATATCTTCCCATTTCGAAATAATGACAATATCAACATATCGTCGACACTGAACGTCACTGGAATTATTGTTCCCAACGATTCTGTCTCGGACAGGAAACACGTTGAGACTGTAAGAAATATTGAGCCACGAGTTTTATTCTGCCAAACTTTCTATGTGAAAAATTAGAACAGCTTATTTCCAATTTGCTTTCATGAATAAATCCAAAGACTCCGTAATGGGTTAAGAACGAATATATCTAAATATTCCTGGGATGAGTTAAGACGAAGTGGACAAAGTTGACACAAGAGATGTAACAATGATAATAGGAGACTCATGCGATCATTTAATGGACACGGTAATTTTATATGTAACATGACCTTTATGATGCCATGATAAGAGGCTACATAGGTCCATTGATCAGCGTGTATAGTTGATAGAAACGAAACCTGTATAGGTTGATAGAATCTGAAGATAGATAAAGTTTAGTGTAACTATATTTTGTGTGGGAGATAAAACTGTAAGATATTAAAGTTTAATGCATGGCCGGCATTGTTAGTAACGCGGGGTTTGATCGTGATTTACTCGTTAATTCTACATAATTCATGTGTTGACTGACTGGCCAAAATTGTACGAATCCTCCCACACCCCTCCTCCAATCCATAAGGACCTGGTAGATGTTAAGACCGGACCTGGTAGATGTTAAGATCGGACCTGGTAGATGTAAACACCGGACCTGGTAGATGTAAACACCGGACCTGGTAGATGTAAACACCGGACCTGGTAGATGTTAAGACCGGACCTGGTAGATGTTAAGACCGGACCTGGTAGATGTTAAGTCCGGACCTGGTAGATGTCTTAAGATTTCATTGTTTCCATCACTATTCCACACAATAGCACCTACGTCCATACAATACGAGATAACATCATTAAACATTTTAATTGTTAACATACTAGTACTACATAATCATTGTTTTCTTAACTAAAGGATACTATACTGCAAAATAACAAACAAACATTCTGGTAGCTAAAAACATGTGCTACTTTTTTTTTAAACGATTGTATACTACAACTAATTATTCTTTCTAATAACAGTATGACACACTACATAAACAAATGTTTCAGTAAGTTATGATGAACATATTGTGTCATAAAGGACTGCAACAATTGGATACATTTTTTAAAAATATTATTTTTAAATTTTTTTTTTCGTCAGTCAGTCTACTGATGTTGATCATGTTTTGTGGTGTCTTTTAAGTTTTCATAATAACATTTTCTTTTGTTCATTTGTATCTACTGACCAGGTGTATGCATAGTGGCGAGTATACTGACCATTCTACTCATGAGCTTTGACCGTTACTACGCTATAAGACACCCAATGAAGAACAGACAGATCTTCACAGTGTGTCGAGTACGTCGGCTAATCTTAATGACCTGGTTGACTGCAGGAGTCGTCGTCATGCCCATAGCATTTGTGAATGAGGTGAGTCCAGTGGGCAGGGGATGGGGGGGTTGGTTGAATGAGAGGTGGTGGTGGGGGTTAGTGGTTGTGGGTGTTGGGGCCAGTCTGGTGCAGGTGGCAGGTTCCAACATCAGAGATGCCAGTTAATTATTTAGTCCGTGATGCCTGACATTGCGGACTCTGGTGTTGTGGAAATGTGAAAAAAAGTCGACACGATACAGTCTCAGCTTATGGATGGATGGATGGGTTGGCAGTGGATGGGTGGGTGGATAGATGGGTTAACGGATAGTTGGCTGGATGGATTGGTTTGATGCATGGGTAAGTGGATGGATGGATATGTGGCTGGAGGTCTAGATAGATAGATAGATAGATAGATAGATAGATAGATAGATAGATAGATAGATAGATAGATAGATAGATAGATAGATAGATAGATAGATAGATAGATAGATAGATAGATAGATAGATAGATAGATAGATAGGTAGACTGATAGAGAGATTGAGGCTGTTAAAGTTTGAGTGACAGTTGCTTTGTAAAATACTTTGTACTTTTACCATGGTCGGCTCTATTACTTTGTACTTTTACCATAGTCGGCTCTATTATGAAACGTCTCTAAAGATGCAAGTTATCCCAACTAATTTTAAAGAAATGACGTAATAAACTTACACGATTTTTTCAACTCAGCTATTAAAGCAAATATTGATTACCTATTAGGACACACTGACCAATGTACTATGCACACATTGAGAGTCGTTCTTGGTTATTTGGGGGCCCTAGGTTAAGGCTGTCAGTGATGTTTCTGGTCCATAGACAAAATAGCCCGATGGCATCAGATTTAATAGAAATTAGTACATAAAGGTGGGAGAGGGGGGAACATTTGTATTGGGACCCTTAGCGTTTGCCTTGTTTGTCTGTCTATAGGAACTTCTCTATCTACGGCCCTACACATACATAAACAATAACTAGATGTGTTTGTCTACCTATAGGAACCTCTCTATCTACGGTCCTAGGGGGACGGATGGTCGTGCGGTAATACGCTCGACTGTCGACCTGAAGGTACCTGGTTCGATCTCCGGTGAAGACCAAGGAAAATTTTTCAGGTCTTGGCTCAAGTTCCTCTCATGTCTCCCGTGGTGCCTCCATGGCCATCACACTCCCGGCTGTGGTGGGGATGAAAGAAGGGCACTACAAAACCTAAAAATTGTCCCATTTAGGTGGGCGATTTTTATTATGAAAGAAGGGCACCATTAGTGGTTTATAGTCTCTAAGAGATTTCATCTCATCCTTACAGGGACTTCACACATCTACGGTCCTACACAGTAACTGTATGTGTCTGTCTATCTACAGGAATTCCTCTATCTACGGTCCTACACATACATAAACAGTAACTGTATGTGCTTGTCTGTTTCAGGTCATAACCCACGCCCTGGGCAATGCCAGCTACTGTACAGAGATATGGCCCACACACGTCATGAGGCAGATCTACGACATATCCCTGGTGGTCTGCATATACTTGGTGCCAGGTGTGGCCCTGGTGGTCCTCTACATCCTCATGGGGTGTCGTCTGTGGGCCAGGGATTCTAATCTACAAAGACAGGTCTGAAATGGCACCTAACTGTGGACGTATGTATGCATGTGTGTCTGTTCAAGTCTAGACTTGCTGTCTACATATATAAGGCGTTCAATAAACGTCATATTTTCTTTTACACTAAAAACCAAAAATCTTTTTAGTCAAAATATTTTAGTCTTGAAATTACATCTTCTTTAAATCAAGTTCAAGCTAATATTTAGTCATAATATTTAGTCATAATATTTAGTCATAATATTTAGTCATAATATTGTCAATTAAGTCTAGTATTTGTCAGAGATTTTATTCACTGCGCAATTTGAGCGAAAATAATTTAACACGATACAATTTATTTATACATTTTTGTTAAAGAACTTCGTTTATTTAGATAGCATACATTTCTTGATACAGATGTAATGTAAAATTTAAAATAAACATATATTTACTTTGTTGAGATCGAATTGGTTTTTAAAATATGTAAATTTCATTAAACAGACATAAACATTTGTTTAAATATATGTTCACTTTTTTTTTGGACATTTTATTATGTCCACATGGAGTTGAACAACAAATTGTATTCAGATTTCAGCGGCACTGAGTGGTAAGACTTAGGTCTCTGTGTCATGTCGCTGCATTCTCTGTAGGCCCCATTCACCCCCACCCACATATTAAACTCTCCGCCATTTCCTTCTGACATATAATACCCAAATACATCGTTGTAGGTTTTCTAAAAACAAAAGACTTTCCTCCCCCCTCCCCCACCAAACCAAGCTCCCATCTTGTATTAGCATACAGCACCGTGGATTAATTTCAAATGGATATCAAACATTCTACTAACTAATCTGCTGTGTTAACTATGAGAAATGTACTATTTGCCTGTCAGTGCCCTTTAGCATTTAGTCTCAAGTATTGGAAGGAATCCAGTGACTAATCCCTTCCCCGCACCACCTTTCCCCAATTTTATCCGGTCTTGTAGCTTTAGATATGTTCGTAATGTGACAGTACCACTCAATGTATTTCAGGTGAAAGAAAGAAAGAATAATTCTGATAACAAAACTATGATATAGATAAATGTTTGTTTTCAAGTGACGAAATTCATTATAAGTGTAATACACACTCGGTTATTGACTTGAAGGGTTTTTATTTTTATTTTATTCATGCATCTGTCAACTGTATTCAGAAAAAGAGGCAATGAGAGAGAGAGAGAGAGAGAGAGAGAGAGAGAGAGAGAGGGGGGGAGGAGGGAGAGAGAGAGAAACATAAAAAGGAATAATGAACTAAATGTAACTTTCAACATTTAGTAGTGACATGAATTTTTTTTAAAAAACATGAAGATTTCATAAAAAGATGTTTACATAGAAAAACAGACAAATAATGAGTCAATCAGGTAGTTAAATAATGCGACAATCATGTAGACAAATAATGAGACAATCAGGTAGGCAAGGTTAGGCGAAGAAGAGAACTATATATATATATATATATATATATATATATATATATATAGATAGATAGATAGATAGATAGATAGATAGATAGATAGATAGATAGATAGATAGTTTTAATAAATGATAGTTATAATGATAGATATAGAGAATGATAAAGAATGCGAGAGCGAGAGAAATACAGAAAAAAGATATAAGATTGACAGAAAGACAAATAAAATGCGAAACATAAAAATAAACAGACAAATAGACAGACAGACATTCGAGACCGATAGACAGACAGACATTCAAGTCAGGACAGACAATCAAGTCAGGACAGATAGACAGACAAACTTTCAAGAAAGGGTGGATAGACAGACAGGCTTTCAAGAAAGGACAGATAGAAAGACATTCAAGACAGGTAGACAGACAGACATTCAAGCCAGGACAGATCTAATGTTTGTGTTGTCAATTTCCCCAGAATTCCCTGAACCACCAAGATGACGTGTTACTGGCCAGACGGCGACTGGCGTTGATGCTGATCATCGTCTCTGTGTTGTTCGCAACCAGCTGGCTACCTTATCACATTATCAACATTTGTATTGACTTTGAAATCGATGCCTCTGGTCATCTCATACTGACCTATCCATTCGCCATCCTTCTAGGTCACTCGAAGAGTGCACAAGTAATGTGATTTTGTCATTCGGTCATAGTTTTAGTGAAATATTATGTCATGAATCGTATGTTAGTGAAATATTGTGTCACTTAGTAATGAAATTAGTTATTTAATATATTTTTGTGCGAATTTTTTTTATCAAACTTGTCAATTGTGAAAATATGCTTCGGCAAAATGTCACTAGCGTCTGTAAACTCTTCTTATCTGATTTTAGTTTTGGAGGCATCTTAATATGTACACAGTGGTGCCTCTATGATACTTGCACACTCGTCTATCCTGTGGATGAAATAGGACCACTTAAAATAGACCGTCCCATTGTTAGTACATACGATCTAGAAGATAAAATGTTCATCTAACAAGATCTTTGCATAAAAATATAATTTTAATCTTAAAATAGAAAAAAAAAACTGTATTAAACAGTGTTTGTCATGTGTCAATACACAAACAATTACCTTAGATTGCCTTAGAACTGTGATTCCTAAAACTCACTCTTTGTGAACCACTGCCATACAGTGTATTATTTCCTGCGAATGTTCTATCTTTGTGAACCACTGCCATACAGTGTATTATTTCCTGCGAATGTTCTATCTTTGTGAACCACTGCCATACAGTGTATTATTTCCTGCGAATGTTCTATCTTTGTGAACCACTGCCATACAGTGTATTATTTCCTGCGAATGTTCTATCTTTGTAAACCACTGCCATACAAAGTGTATTATTTCCTGCGAATGTTCTATCTTTGTGAACCACTGCCATACAGTGTATTATTTCCTGCGAATGTTCTATCTTTGTGAACCACTGCCATACAGTGTATTATTTCCTGCGAATGTTCTATCTTTGTAAACCACTGCCATACAAAGTGTATTATTTCCTGCGAATGTTCTATCTTTGTGAACCACTGCCATACAGTGTATTATTTCCTGCGAATGTTCTATCTTTGTGAACCACTGCCATACAGTGTATTATTTCCTGCGAATGTTCTATCTTTGTGAACCACTGCCATACAGTGTATTATTTCCTGCGAATGTTCTATCTTTGTGAACCACTGCCATACAGTGTATTATTTCCTGCGAATGTTCTATCTTTGTGAACCATTGCCATACAGTGTATTATTTCCTGCGAATGTCCTATCTTTGTGAACCACTGCCTTACGTCCTTCGAATGTTCTCAGTCTTTGACTGGCCATTGATCACAAATTTAGTTCTGGGGAAATTCTCATTTGAGAAGATACAATTCTAGAAGGTTAAATTAACACAAATTCGATCACAAATTTAGTTCTGGGGAAATTCTCATTTGAGAAGATACAATTCTAGAAGGTTAAATTAACACAAATTTGATCACAAATTTAGTTCTGGGGAAATTCTCATTTGAGAAGATACAATTCTAGAAGGTTAAATTAACACAAATTTAACGGAATTAAAATTTTCCAGAAAATTTGTTTATACCTTAAGAAAAAAGAAAAGAAAACCAAACAAACAAATAAACCAACAATAAATAGAACAAGACCTTAGAAGTTGTGGTCAATGGAATGTGGGACATGAGAACCACAACACAAACCGTTGTCATGGTGATGATAAGTGTAGTTCAAAAGATTTAGACATCATCGAAAAAAATTCCAGAACAGTTCAATATGTCTGACCTAATATAAAAGGAACAGCCCACACATATATAGATGAGGAAGGCTCCCTCGTGAGATAAAACCAACATCATCCTCTGAGTAGGGCCGTGTTACGGTCCCCGGGGGCTGTGATTACAAACAGAAGACCAACTTGTTTCTATATACATGGACACAATGGTAAACACATTTCAGCAATGGGAATTACAAAGAGTATGAATAGAAATTAATAAATATTTATTTTAATGATTATGTAGATAAATATTTGAGTGATTAGTATATTTATATATATATATATTTGTATATTTAATGATAATGTGCATCTCTGTACGTGTGGATAAGTATAATTAGACCTGCCATACGTCCCGGTTTCGCCGGGACAATCCTGGATATACTGGGTTGTCCAGGTGTCCCGCCCGGTTGTTCAAATTGTCCCGGTTTAGATTCCGGGCACAGTTTCTTGGAAATAATTAAGCAAATTTATTAGATCAGAGAATGATTAATCTGCTCTTGTTTGATCAGTAACATTTTGGTAATAAACACAGTAATACAAATTTACAGAACTGAAAAATACGAGTGGTACAACAAGTAGAACACTGTTTTGTTTTGTAAAAATATCATGTTTGTGTACCATTATGAATAAAATAACAAAGATAATCTATTCTATATTTTAAGTATTTTTTACATTACGGTTTTCATACCCCCCCCCGACCCCACGGGGCCGACATCCCTAAACCTAAAGTAAAAATGACAGAACTGTCCCGGGTGGTCCGTGAAAAAATATGGCAACCCTATGTATAATGATAATGTGAATCTCTCTGTTGGTGTGAATATGTTTAATAATAATAATATGTATCTTTGTGTGTGTGTGGATATGTCTTATTATAGTATTCCTTTCATCATCCACAGAATCCAATACTGTACTGTTTCATGCACAAAGGGTTCCACACATTTATACTGAGGTTAATTCGTTGTCAGTGTCCAAACAGCCGGAGAAAACAAAGAGTTGTAAGTAATCCAGACATATGTGTGAAGGTTGTAAGATATCTTGATGTTATGGGGGTCTGACTGAATCTGGAGGCGTTACTGTGGTAGCGTGTCACTTAATTTTTCACACACAAACTCTAGTCCAATCAATGCACAATTCAATGTTGCTGATTCATTATTTTATTATCGAACGTAGACATTAACAATATTATAAAGTTTCATACGAAGGTATATGGCATAGGCACATCTTAGAAGTATCTAATAAACCATCACTGGTTAGTCTAAATCAAATTAATAACTTCTTCAAAGTTGAATAAAATATCTGTCCTACACGTATAGGATCTAATATGTAACTCAATCTACAAAGTACATCTTATATGTTCAAGAACTAGAAAGCAACTTACTCAATCTACCAAGCTTGTCTCTAAGCAACTTAATATGACGTCAACTAGAAAAAACTACGTCACATAGTAAATATTACACATAAACATAATTCATAGTGCGGTGCGCAAACTCAAGATTAATAAAAATAGATTTATGAATATCTGCACCAATCCTTCGTACTCTACAATATGTATATAAGTATATAACAAAAATAACAACATGGCCGGTGTCAGTTTATTGTAGACCTGTTGCATGTTACAGAAAAAGGGACATAATTTTGAGAAGAAAATGAAACAACGTAACTCAAATTGTAGATAATGCAGTTCATTAAAAAAAAACATGTACTTTAAATACATATATATGATTGGTTTTTTGTGTTTTATGTTAATAATATTGTCATAGTTCCAATTTCTAACAACATCAATTTGTTAACTCATAAAGACGTACCAATACTAAATAGTTCTAAACACGTAAAATGAGCAAAGCTGATCTTTACCCACTGTGTCTGGTGACAGGGTGTAAATACTAAACACACTGCGTCTAGTGACAGTGTCAACATTAAACATAGTGTGTGTTCATTGTTTAAAAGAAAAAAAAAACATAAAAACTTTGATTTGGTCTACGAATCTCTTGTCTCTTTTTGACAGATAGCCTACAAAAATCTTAAATGCAAAAAATCTTCCTGGAAATCATCAGGATACTGTTTACTGAAGCCATTTTCTAAAACAGAAATATTTTTTTTAAATATCCAAAGATATAAAATTGTACATAGTTTCATGAGCAGCTGGGATAGTTCTTGTTTCATAAGCAGCTGGGATAGTTCTTGTTTCATGAGTAGCTGGGATAGTTCTTGTTTCATGAGCAGCTGGGATAGTTCTTGTTTCATGAGCAGCTGGGATAGTTCTTGTTTCATGAGTAGCTGGGATAGTTCTTGTTTCATGAGCAGCTGGGATAGTTCTTGTTTCATGAGCAGCTGGGATAGTTCTTGTTTCATGAGCAGCTGGGATAGTTCTTGTTTCATGAGTAGCTGGGATTGTTCTTGTTTCATGAGTAGCTGGGATAGTTCTTGTTTCATGAGTAGCTGGGATAGTTCTTGTTTCATGAGTAGCTGGGATAGTTCTTGTTTCATGAGCAGCTGGGATAGTTCTTGTTTCATGAGCAGCTGTGATAGTTCTTGTTTCATGAGCAGCTGGGATAGTTCTTGTTCCATGAGCAGCTGGGATTGTTCTTGTTTCATGAGTAGCTGGGATTGTTCTTGTTTCATGAGTAGCTGGGATAGTTCTTGTTTCATGAGTAGCTGGGATAGTTCTTGTTTCATGAGTAGCTGGGATAGTTCTTGTTTCATGAGCAGCTGGGATAGTTCTTGTTTCATGAGCAGCTGTGATAGTTCTTGTTTCATGAGCAGCTGGGATAGTTCTTGTTTCATGAGCAGCTGGGATAGTTATTGTTTCATGAGCAGCTGGGATAGTTCTTGTTTCATGAGCAGCTGGGATAGTTCTTGCATCATTTTGTATTTGATGTTTTCCTGTCACTAAAATCTGCAGGTGCCATTTCATTACAAGTTGGTCTTTGATGGTGAAGAATGTTTTCCTGTCACTAAAATCTTCATGTGCCATATCATCATAAGTTGGTGGTGTCTTGTTCTGTACATTGAGAACCTGGCCAGAATGAAGCCACGATTGAGTAACATTCTGTTGTTCGGCCATTACATTCATCTTTCGTTGTTTGAATAACTTTACTACAAATAATGTTCAAAACAAACCACAAATTAATTTGCTACATTTTTTGATTATGTGTAATAAGGTGTTTCAAATTTCACATCATATACCTATTTCCAGCTGAATAAAGAGCTATTATTAGGTGAAAAATCATGGATAATCTTTATACTCTTGTGACAAACGATGGTTACATTCATTGCCTGGTAAAAGCCTGCGATGGCTACATCCATTGTCTGGTAAAAGACTAATAGCAATGCAGCGAGGTTTTGTATTACAAGATTCATTCCTACTGTATACATTTATATTAAATAACTCTTCAAGTTACATGAGATCGTATTACAATATCAGTTCCAAATAGGCATCATTTATATAATTCATTGACCTAATTTAATATAGCTAGTTTATAATCATTATTTCCTCGACCCATTTATTCTTGATGTTGTTATGTAATCTCTATGAATTATAGGAATGAGTGACTAAAAATTAAATTGCTTCCATTTCGTCTATCCCCAGCTAAATATGTCCATCAGCAGAAGCGACAACAGTTCGCCCAGGTCGCCGTCATACAAAATGATAAGTCAACGTGTCCTACATAACGAGGTGTCTAGAGAGTCTGGAATTATTACATGTAAAGGAGAAACAAGTGTCATGTTAGGATCTGGCGTCTGAACCATTGTATCAGTATACGGCGAAGTGAAATAACATTTTTTGGGTTACAGTGACTCACAGTCCTCGTGACAGTCCGCCATTGACCGAAAGAGATGGACACAACCTGTCGATTAGCATTGCAAATTGGCTCAATGCAAAGGGACATAACCAGAGAATTACATAAAACGAGTTCTAAAAGAACGTTTCAGAACTTTGTGTATCACGGCTGGTGGAAGGCGGAATGTTGTGTATCACAGATTCACAGCTGGTGGAAGGCGGAATGTTGTGTATCACAGATTGACAGCTGGTGGCAGTGAGAATGTTGTGCAGTCAAATAAACAATATAAACAATATAAACAATATAAACTAATATTTCAACCTTAAAAGACAATAAATTAAAAAAACTAAACTGACATAATTCTAATACTGTTATTCGTGCTTTAGATCTTTTTTTTAATTTAACCACTGGCTTTATAGAACTGAATGACGTAATTAAACATATAAACATTTTTGATCTTATTGATTGATTTACTTATGAATGGTTGACAACATCGCCTTAGATCCATCCCAGCAGAGGCGTAGCGAGAGGGGGCGGGGTGTACATATGTCCCCGGGCGCCGAGGTTCAGGGGCGCCAAACGGTATATTTTACATATAATATTATATGGTTTTCAAATGGGGGAGGGCGCTAAAAAGGTAAAATGCCCTGGGCGCAAGTTGCCTTGCCCCCCTCTCGCTACGCTTCTACAGCTCAGTGCTTGTACCTCTCTCATAACGGATCAACGTACAATAGTTATTTCCATTTACCGGGAAAATATTTTTTTTTTAATTTGTTTTTTTTTTTTAGTTTCCCTCCCTCCCCTCTCCCCGTCCCTCTTCTTTTAGTCAGGGTACAGGTGGAGCAGTACATTCAGGTCAACCTCACTGTTTAAATAAATAGTCTAGTGCCTCAGTACATTCATGTCAACCAAACTGTTGAAATGAATAGACTAGTGCATCAGTACACAGTTAAATATATATATATATATATATATATAGATAGATAGATAGATAGATAGATAGACAGACAGACAGACAGACAGACAGACAGACAGACAGACAGACAGACAGACAGACAGATAGATAGATAGATAGATAGATAGATAGATAGATAGATAGATAGATAGATAGATAGATAGATAGATAGATAGATAGATAGATAGATAGATAGTTAGATAATATTTACATTTGTCGATCTGGCGAATAATTTAAACTTTAAAACATCGAATGATAAACGGCAAATTTTACTTGCATTAGAAGCTAAATACTTTTATCATATACAATTTTTACCTTCGTTTGTTAAATAAAATGTTTGAATGTGTTTAATAAAAATAAAAATGGTTAAAATATGTTTTAAAGTTAAACGAATCGACCAAGGGGAGTGACCGACCATATGCGGCTCTTCAGTGTTTTGGCAGTTGCCAGTGAGCCAGTCCCATTGTTTTATTTTTCATAAATTTTGACAAAATGAAGGTGTAACTGTACGTGTTGTTTATTATCTAACCCCGGCTTCATCGGCGTCACGAGTCGTGAGTAGTCGTGACGTCACCCATGGTAGTATAACCAGTGCTTTTTTTTTGTAAAAAAAAAATAGGTGCCAGTACTCAGTGATGGATTGCCTAAATTTTAGCTAAAACCCAGCGTCTAGTTTAGTTCTTGTTGGGCACAATTTTAAAATAATTCAATTTTAACAAATTAATAATGTAATAAATGAATAATAAACGTTAAAATACAAGAAAAGTAATAATTTGTTTTCCCCACATTGAATAAGGTGCCGGTACGCCGTACCGGTGCGTACCGTCACAAAAAAGCACTGGGTATAACCTAATGCAAATCATATCGTATTTCTTTCACAAAAAACAAAAAAAGAAAAAAACACCTGCACATTTTCATTGAAAGGTAAAAAAAAATGGTGTTAAGTGAAAATTTCTTCCTAAATATTGTTGGTGGTTAAAAATTATTTCGACAATTGATTTTATTTTCGGAACAGTTAGAATCTAGGAGAAGACAATTCAATAATTTACTTGCGCGGTTTCTTTATTAATGTGTTATTTCCCTTGAATTGAAACGCGAAATTAAGCAGAATTAAAAGTTGAAAGAGAGCGGAAATCAATACACGTACATATTTTTCTAGGAACGGTAAAATGAGAAACAAAGAAAAAAGGTTCAGCCCAAAGTTATTGATTTACAAGTGACTGGTGATTAGTCCGACACGAGAACAGTGCAATCGGAGGCAGACAGAACGATCCAGGCGTTACAGATAGGTCCTTGCGGAAGTTATTTCATATTTATACATAAAGCGAAAACTTAAGACCAGGGGTGGGCAAAACATTTGCACCGCGGACCACATAGGTGTCTTGAATTTGACAGACGAGACGGATAAAGAGTCGATGGATTCCGTTTATGTGAAATAAAATAAATGAAAGGTCAACGGTCTCTGAGGTGAACGAACAGGGTTTGGGCCGGATCAAACAAGTATGCAGGGCCGGGCCTGGCCCACGGGCCGAAGTTTTCCCATGTCTGCCTTAGATAGTGATAGCATTAATGACCGGGTGGGCTCAAGAAATGAATCCTGGCCGGGGTGAAAAAACTAAATCAGACATGGTTGGTCATGTTTGACCAAGTAAAGTGATGTATAAGACTATAATGCAGTGTCTCCTGGAAGCAGCAAGTCCTAGAAACAATTATTGGCTACTGCACACAAAAAAGTGGAATGAACCCCCCCCCCCAACCACCCCCTAAACGCCCCTAAGACAAATTAATAAATGTTTTTACACGGAAGGTCGTGTGGTAAAGCGATAGACTGTCGACCTGAGGGTCACTGGTTCAATCTTCAGTGAGGGATATTTCAGGTCACGGTTAAAGTCCCCACTATGTCTCCCGTGTTGCCTCCATGTACATTGCACTTTCGGCGATGATGGGATGAAAGAAGGGCACTGCAAAAACCGTTCCATTAGTGGTTTATATGATCTTGGAGATTTCATCTCATCCTTACACACGTCTAACAATAGAAATCTTTTAGTCCTCATGAGTTGGATCAGATAGACTGTCTACATCTAATGAAATAGAGAAAATATGGAGTGATTGCCTCTGACTTTTTTTTTACGCCGCCATTGCCACCATGATAGGGTATGGTGTGCCTACCACACCAACATTGTTGGCGGCGCTGATGCATGTCTGCCATGCCTACAGAGCAGAGGGGTGAGTTTGCCCGCTAACATCCGGGAGGGCAGAAAAAAGGGTTTCAAGACCTGCCCAGACCAGGAAGGTAAGTATACTGTTGATCGGCCAGAATAACAAGGCAGGGGAGTTTTTTATGCCCCTCGGACCGAGGGGAGGGTGTAATGTGCCTAAACCCCCAAGTCCGAAATGGCAGGCTGCGAAGGTTTGTTTGAGTGGGACAGAATGGAAGGGTGTTGTGTGCAGACCAAATCCGTCACCACCGCCTGAGGTGAATACTTTGGTCTCGTATAGTCCTAATTGACCACAGAACCACCACCGTCGATCAATTTTATTTTCCTGGCCTAAGAGATCCCCAATGATCTTATTTCCATAAACCATGGTATGCTAGAAACAATAAGTGATAACGAGTGCAGAATGATGCTGCTGTGAGGATATCTTACTAAAATTGGATGTCATCTACCCCACCGTACCTACTTTGATTTATAGGCCTATTTTAAATAAGAATTTTTAGCAGTTTGGCTTTGTGCTGCAGGTTTATTCGCGAACTTAAACTGATTTTAGACTTTAAAAAATGTTTACATTAAATACCATGTCGATTTTCACATATTACCAATGACTGTATGATTAAAATATTAGAAGGACTAAGACGATATTGGTTATTTCCCTTTATAGTATGGTGTAGTTTGAATGTTGCCATGGAGACCATGCAGAGCGGCGAAATTATTAACATAAATAAATAATTGCAGCTATTCTCAAAACTTCTCAACATTATTACTGGAAACAAATACATATCGATCAACGGGATGAAAAGGACATTAATAAAATATTAACATTATTATGATTAAACAAATATACACTGACTGGAGTTTTGCGTCATGGAATTAACTGGGGTTTCAAATTCATCTTTCTAAAGTACTTAGAATTTTTAAAGAAGAAACAGAAATTTTAAATATAACAATCAGTGATTGTGGTTATAGTCATTCAGATTGTGGATAAATAAACAAAGTAAATTGTGGTTATAGTCATTCAGATTGTGGATAAATAAACAAAGAATATGGATTAACAGAGATTCAGGATATTATAAATGTAAATAGTAAAGTTCCCACTGGGCCATCAGGTAGATGAAGTGTTGAATTCATCTGTTTCTATAACCTCGGCATATAACGGGATTATGTGGTTAGCACAACGCCCAGCCGCCTTTACTTCCCCAACATAAGTCAGGTACCCATTTAAAGCTGGGTGGACTTGTGGGACGATTTTGAAACAAATAACACATTCCACGGTTCTCAGGTCGAGTATCCACACCACTCGGCCACCCGTCCCACCATTATAAATGTAGATCGTGGATACATTGTGGATATAGTAAACAGAGATTGAGGCTATGATAAACAGATATAATGGATATATTTTAAACAGAGATAATGGATATTAAATAGTGACTGTGGATACATTGTGGATATAGTAAACAATGACAGGGGATTCTCCAATGAAATGTGCTGCTACATGTTTTCTTTAAGAAGTATCCACATTTACTGGCGTTTACATATGGACTTGTGATTAGGTTACCTTGGACCCTCTGTTGTTACTGCACCCCCGAGTCAGGTAAACCTGTTCAATTAAAACGATTTAACAGCACTGACCATTAGTCTTGACATCCAACTGGACATAGAGTGTCTAATAAGCACCAGCCTATTCTAGCTGCACAAATTAAAAGAAAACAACATGAAATGGATTCTTCTCAAGCGATTTTCGAAGTTACAAGAGAGCTCCACAAAATAAGAGGAAATGAGAAATACAACAGCGAGTACAAAAATGTCACCATTTTATCGTGACTTACCAACGTCATTATAGTGACTAGTTAGTCATTACAGGTCAAGACGACATCGTGTCTTCCCAGCTTAATGAAATTACCAGTTAGTGGAGGGGGTGGGAATACTTTTTTAACCGCGGGTTACTATTGGTTCATAAATTTCATTGAATGGTTGCCCAGGTGTAAATGGATGAATGGACTATGTGAAATGATATTCAGTGAAGTCTGTGGTCACATTAGCAGTACCGTTGAATGTCTGGGGCGAAGGGCGAGTGACGAATGAGGAACAGTGTCTACATATAGTTTCAAAATGATCCTATGGCGTTCCCTCTGTCCCTTAAGCGCGTAAGCCTGAAGTTCGTCAATTCCCAAAAGCAGCCACTGCTGCAGTAAACGAATAGAGGAGAGCAGAGCGCGGGGCGGATAAAACGGCCAGGCGGGCCTAATCAAACAGCCAGGCGGTCGTACTTGGTCCACGGGCTGTAGTCGGCCGATGGCTGAGACTAAAATTTAGAACCCCACTCTAGATCATTGATAGGGAACTAAAACTTGTGGAATGGAACAAAAATCAATGCCCTAGGCTAAAACATGCATACATACTCAAACACTCACTCACACCCTACACACAACCACACACACACAAACACACATTACAATTATACACACACACACACGTACATAAGAAAACAGAATTGGATAATTCCTGCCTGAAGCTCTGGCTGATGAGTCCACCTTGACCCCGATATCGACACCAGCTGAAGATAAATGTGTTCTGTGCGTGAGCGAGTCACATGGCGACCCCGACATGTGGAGCGGACCTCATCTACCTAACCTCCTTCACACGTGGCCGGAGAGCGGCGGTCAGCTGTCCACTGATTTATTTGCTGGTCAGTTCGGGTTCGCCTGTGTACATTTATGTACTTCTAAGTGACCGCCTGGTGGTGTGGGGTAAGGGAAGGGGATGGTCCAGCCTTGAAGTAACGAGAGAGTTAATCGTTGTTCGGGGGTGGGGGGGGGGGGGTTGAATATGTTATCAGAATACTCACCATATCTGCCCTGCGTGTGACATTGATGAACTACTTCTTGGACAACTCAATGTTACTAATTATAGACTTGACACGATGTATTATTGCACATGGTCATCTTTCTGATACTTCCGTTTTGTGATATCCGGGGGTGGTGAGTGTGTGGGTAGGGGGCGGGGCGGATTCAATCTGATTCGTTGACAGATTACAGAGACTTTATGAAGATGTTATACTTTGGAACATCAACCTAAGTATTCTCCACTCATATTCTGACATATGTACTAACACATTCAAACATATTACTGTTACTGGCACACATCACATATTCATACTTGTGTTTTCTCAATAGGCTTATTACGTCAAGATATATATATATATATATATATATATATATATATATATATATATATACAGTCGATTCCGCTTAATTGGGACGCATCGGGACCGAGGCTTTTTGTCCCGATTAAGCGGCTGTCCCAATTAAACATACAAATTTACTATTAGCTTCTTGGTTTGGTTTCTTTGAGATTTGTCCCAAATAAGCGGCTGTCCCAATAAAGCGGTGTCCCAATTAAGCGGAATCCACTGTGTATATATATATATATATATATATATATATATATATATATATATATATATATATGATACAGAAGAATTGTTTTTTTCCATCTGCAAATAGATCTGTAGCTATCAATTGTTAAGATACTATTCTCAAGTAATCAAAAGTAATTGATTTCAACAATGTCTTTGATTATTAAGACTGAATAAGATAAGCCAGTGGTCATTAGTTGGATATTGCTCTTGTCACTTGATGTTCTCAAGTTGGGCAACAAATGATATGCCCCCAGATTGTAATTAACCAAACATCTGCACAGATGCTTCAGTCTCTAGCCGAGTAAACACTATAACAAACTGGAAGACTCATATTGTGAACAAAATAAAATAATTGACGTACACACAGAGTTGGGTTCACTAAGTGACCAGTTTAATGGGGGAAGAAATATAACTAGGGGTGTCCAGTAAATACCGGACATCGACAGCAGTAAATGGTCAGCTACTAATTGGCTTTGACGTGTCCGAAAAACTTTATAGAAAAGAATGGGTCATTATGTCGAGGGGTGGGTGGGGTTGGGGCTAGCTAGGTCAGTGTAGGCGTTGAGGATCGGGGCGTCTGGCTATTTTCTCTGACCGCCAACTGGAGGGGCAGCTAATTCCCTCGAGGGTGGTGGTGTCCAGTCAGATTTCTGACATAGATTGATGTTGTAATAAAGGGGGGAGGGAATCAAAGTTAAGTCCGGACAAGACAATTTATAACCGGCCCGTCCGAAGGCTTGCCGAACACTAAATTTGATATTTCAAAAATGACCTTTAGATGCCCTTTACAGACTCGCTGTTTTGAGTTAGAGTCATTTGTGAGCATTTAGTGGACACAGCTTTTTTTTTTTAAATTATGTCTCCCTTTCAGAGAAGTTTTATGCTTGGGTGTGTGTACTCAATGAGTGGGTAGTACGGGGGGTTTTGACAAAGTGATACAAATAAACACATTAAACGTTTTTGAATAATGAAAAATTAAAAGCATAAATACTATAGGGCAAATGGTATAATTTGATTTTTTGTATGATTATGTGGACAGCAACAGTGTGTGTATGATTCTGTGGATAGCCTAGTATGTGTAATTTTGTGGTTAGCCACAGTGTATGTATGGTTATGTGGACAATTACATGGTTTGTATGATTATGTGGAAAGTAAACATGAATGTTTCTGTTGTGTGGACAAATGCTCTCCCGATGATCTTTGTGGGCCTTTGGCAGAAATTTTCGTGAGGTTTTGAGCCCTAAACAAAGGCTACTATTAGGGCCCTAATATTAAATTTGATTTCGTTTTGTAACGGACCCCATGTGTACTGAGGCCCTAGGCAATAACGTAGTTCACCTGGCCGAAACGATGTCTCTAATTCCAGGTCAATGAATGCTTGCATAGTCACAGTGTATGAATGATTGCGTGGATAGCCACAGTGTATGAATGATTGCGTGGATAGCCACAGTGATGAATGATTGTGTGGACTACCCAAGTGTGCGAATGATTGTGAAGATAATTACTCGAATATATCATATATGATTTAATATGAGCGAAATTACCCTGCTGATGATGTGGTCCATCTATAGGCGCTCACCAGTTAGGTGTCAACTCCGTTGTCCACACAGACTACAGCGATGTAGCACTCTATACATTGATTGTGTTGGATGTTGTGGGCCATGTGTGGATCTCATATGAAGTTCCGGGGGCTCAAGACTACTCAAGAGTCCAGTGTTTTGTTATAGTTGGTCCATAAAAGACTATGCAATAAATGGCCTTAAGTCATTACTAAGGATTTATTTTTAGAGCATTTTCGAAAAAAAATGCTCTATTGTCCCCGTTTTGTCTGTCTGTCTGTCTGTCTGTCATCACCCTAGATCTCAACAACCATAAGTCCTAGACCCATGATGTATATATCATTTTGTAGGTCTTGGCCTGCCATGTGTGCAGCAAAAGTTCATTTCGCGATCTGACCTCTGAGGGCCGTAAAAGAGGGCTTATAAAGTACCGTTTTTTACTATATAAGCTATATTAATAAAGGAGCGCCCTATATCTCAGCAACTATAAGTCCTAGACCCATGATGTATATATCATTTTGTAGGTCTTGGCCTGTCATGTGTACATCAAAAGTTCATTTCGCGATAGGACCTCTGAGGGCCGGGCTTCAGGGCTCCTAAGGGGCTTATATATTATATATACACCTTGTACGTTCAATAACCCATTCATTTGGTGCGAAATACTGCAGCACGTAGTTTCACCAAGATTTATTAAGAAACTCATCAAATGAAATAGTAAGCTTGTGCTCTGAGTTTAATTGAAAGTATCAGAGTAATGCAACAATTGACGGAGTTTTCGGACGATTAAATGACAATAATTTCGAATGTTTTCAATTATGAGTCCTATTTAAGTAACCCCAAACCACTTGTAGTTAAATTTAAGAGACAATATTTTTTTTCAAATATAAAGAAACGTCTTTATAATATCTTTTTACAGATATATGCATCGGCGGCGGGACGAAATATTTTAAGGGGGGGCAAGCCAAAATTCAAGGGGGGGCGCCGCCCCCCCTTGAAAATTTAAGGAGGGGCAAGACAAAATATGACCGAAAGACAAATTATACTCCACTTAATTCTATAATAGAATATAATAATTCTGTAGCAAGTATTTAATCGATATTATTAAAACATAACATATTAAAAAAGATAAAAATGAACATTGAGCACTTCTGTCGTCAACTGATTCGTACTGTCAGTTTGTTTGCAAATTTAATAGTGAAATTAGATCAGAAAATTACTGATAATTATCATGAATGATGATGAATATGAAACCGGAAACGGAAAACTCAATAAACAAAACGTAATTTATGAAAAGATAATAAATAATTGTATTTTCTTTAAAAATTACATTTGCCGTCATTCGGTAGATGGCAATACTTCTCTATACTTATAAGACGCATTTGCTATCTGTCTGTCTGTTCCCTTAAAACTCAAGATCCAGACAACCAAATAACGTGAAATTTGATACACGCAGGTGGCGCAACCGGGGGGATGGCAGGGGGGGGGGCTTGAGCCACCCCCAGGCCAAATCATCAATACATAATTTGCGTTATAAAGTTACAAAAAAGACTGTCAAACTGTCTTTTTTTCAATATGTAAGCCCCCCCCCCCCCCAGCATTTTTTGCTGGTTGCGCCACTGGGTACACGTACACAAAATTACATGGGGAATGTTCTTAAACAGGTTTCGTTTCATCTCAATGGGTACTTTAATTGTAATTAATTATTTTGGATAACAAAGACATGAAAATTGGTAAACTTTTACCCCGATTGCAGGTTTTACGAGCTTCTCTCCCACATAGCTAACTTACTATAAATATGATCGGTACGGGGAACCAATATCACATTACTTACTACATTATTACATTCCATTCCTTCATCCATAGGAATTGTCATCTTTTGATACAGTCATGCCTAAGAGAGAGAGAGGGAGAGAGGGAGGGAAGGAGGGAGGGGAGGGAGGGGAGGGAGAGGAGAGAGGGGGAGGGAGGGAGGGGGAGGGAGAGAGGGTGGGGAGGAGGGAAAGAGAGAGAGGGAGGGAGGGGAGAGAGAGAGGGAGGGAGAGAGAGGGGAGGGAAAAAGAGGGAGGGAGGGGAGGGAGAGAGAGAGAGGAACTGCCAAAAATGTTGTGTATCACATTGCTTAAAGATACATGTACCCTTTTATTGCAATTTGCATGCCCTTTTTTACGCGTCTTATTTTAAATCTTAATTAAACGTCAAATTACGCTTCTTAAATAAACAGAAAACATTATTTTAAACCCGGGCAAAGCCGGGTACTAGCAACTAATTTTAAAATATGCCACAACAACTCTCAATAATGTGATTACTGTAAAATGTCAATTAATTATAATTTCTTTCAAATATTAAATTTAAGAAATAAATCAAATGAATTATGAAAATGAAAATGATACATATAAACTAAAATGAATTACATAGTTAAAAAAGTTAAAATTTTAGGGGGGGCAGACTGGAAATTCAAGGGGGGGCGCCGCCCCCCCTTAAAAGTTTTAGGGGGGTCCGCTGCCCCCCCCCTGCCCCCCCTGCTCCGCCGCCAGTGGATATATGCATTACACAATTGAATTTATAAACATTTCCAAAATTTACAAATATTTACTGAAAGCTAACAAACGTACTAATACATAACACGAAAATGCGCTAGCACGTCCTGTGTCCAGAATGGAACAGGCTTAATTGCTTGTTTTAGTCTATGATACACTCTCATATACATACATTTGTTAGGTGGTATATTGGTATAAATTAATAAATTAAGAAGTCTGCGGGAATAAACATGAATAAAGTGTTTTTCTGAAATGAGACTTTAAAATCTAGTATTCCTCTGAAATGAAACTTTAAAATCTGATGTTCCTCTGGAACAAAACTTTTGATTTTAGTTGTCTGCGGAATTAATTGATAAATTTTGTGGTCTAAAGCAGGGGCGTGCAAACTTTTTCTATAGAGGGCCAGTGGGCCACATTGAAAACTTGATTGTTATCGGCGGGCCGCATATATATTTTGTCTACTTCAATTACAATTTACAACGTATGAAAATATGAACTAATGATAATAACCATGTATTCGTCATTTAATTTCACATTCACACTCTATTACACATGCACATTACATTTTAAAATACGAACTATATCAGTTGCTAATTTGGTAATACGACTTTACTATTCATGATTATTTCAACTAAAGTTTATTGCTATTTGCCATAACAGTTATGAAGACGAAGGAATTAAATTTACATACAACCTGACCTCAGAGTACGAATATAATTAATGAGAAGTATGTCCACAGAGTCAAATTATAATGAATAAGAAGTATGCCACAGTTTAGCAATACGTAACTGAACGAAGTACAA